>VMDR010001110.1:0-146385 GCA_007922815.1 Macrotus californicus
AAACTGATTTCCCCAGGTAGGTTTAATGCAATTTCTATTAAAATCTCAGCAAAAGTTTTTGCAGAAACAGACAAGCTTATTCTAAAGTTTATATGGAAAAGTGCAAGACCTGGAATGGTCAAAACAATCTTGAAAAAGAATAATAAAGTGGGAGGGATCACACTACTTGATATCTAGGCTTAGTATATAGCTAAAGTAATCAACATTTTGTGGTATTGCGAAAAAGATAAACATACACAAATGGAACAGAATAGAGAACCTCAAAACTGACTTGACGCAAAGATGCTAGACTGAGTTTGACAAGCATGCAGAAGCAATTCAATGGAAGAAAGACTGCCTTTTCGACAAACGAAACACTGAAATGGTGGTCAGAAACCAAATGTAAAAAGTTGACATTTGATATGAATCTAAAGAACTTTCAAATTACTGAAGACTACCAATCTTGTATAAACTTTCCAGAGCACAGACAAAGATGGAACAGTTTTGATCTCATTTTCTAAGGCTAGGATCACCCTAACCTTAACCCTAAACAGAGGAGACATCAGAACCCCCAAGGAGTGGTCCGGTCAAGATGGTGGTATAGGTAAACATGGTACTCGCATGCTCCCACATCCACATCAAAAATACGACTAAACTGCAGAACAACCATCATTCAGAATCACCTGAAATCTAGCTGAATGGAAGTCCTACAACTAAAGTTATAAAGAAGAAGCTACATCAAGACTGGTAGAAGTGGCAGAAACTCCAAACAGGCTGGTCCCGCATGGCAGAAAAAAGTTAGGAGGGATATCTCAGCTGCAGAGGTCCCTTCTGAGGAGCAAGGGGTCCCACCTAGCTCAGGGTTCTGGTACTGGGAAGGGAAGTCCCCATAACTTCTGGCTGGAGAAACTAGTGGGAATTGTAGCTGAGTGAGACTGAGGAGTCCCAGAGGTTCCTCTTAAAGGGCCCACACACAAACTTACTCGAACTCGCTCACTCTGAGCTCCAGCTCTAGAACAGCACTTGAAAGGCACCAGGGTCATACGAGGAGGAACTGAATTGTCCAGCATCAGAGTGAGAGCTGGGCTGGGGGCGGTGGGCAGCATTCTCCCAGATAGAAGAGCTGGCAGATGCCATTGTTCCTTTTCTGAGACCTCCACACATACACACACAGAGCCAGCAGGTGGGCACCATATCTGAGTTTCCATCAACCTGGCTCACACTGTTCACCCAGCTCTGGTGATTCCCTGAGGCCTTGCCCTACCAACTTGTGGGCCCACCCAAGCTTTAGGGTGGCTTTTCCATATGAATGGCCTGTGTTTGCTTATGCTTTAGACTTTCCTAATGTCTCTCAAACAAGCAGCATATGGCCTTGGTATGACCCATTCCTCTCACTAAATGGCCCCAGGCCCAGCACTATCAGCAGCCAGCCTTCATTCACAGCTTGACTTCTCTTGGGCACCTCTAAGCCAAGCACAAGTAGCAGCCATCTGCAGATCACTGTGTAGATCATGCCAGGCAGAACACAGGTGGGGGCTAATCTTGGCCCATACATCCTGGGAGGCCCCCGAACCAGTATATCCAGTGGACAGCTTCACACCACATCAAAGCACCATCCAACCACCTCCACAGCAACACACCCACAGAGTGGACTCAGCAAGCACCAGAGTCCAGTTGACTTAAGTCTTGCTCAGTCAGCAGACACTGCACAGCTGATCCTCCATGGTGGTCACAACAATCCTTGCAGCTGGTGGGCCTTGGGGTAAATCCTCCCCCCTTGATGTGTCATCAGCAATTAAGGCTCAACTACAACTGGAGGGTGTATACAGCCCACATGGGGTGGGGGGGGGCAACCTGGAGTGCCCAGCTCAAGTGAACAGGGAGGCTATGCCACTGAACCCTATGGGATACCTACAGCATTAGGCCATTCTGTTAAGCCTTGGAGATGTAGCTGCTCTACCTAACATAGGAAACAAACACAGAGGGGCTGCCAAAATGAGGAGTCAAAGAAACATGTTCCAAATGAAAGAACAGATCAAAACTCCAGAAAAAGAACTAAGCAAAACCAAGAGAAGTAATCTACTAGAAGCAGAGTTCAAACCACTGGTTATGAGGATGCTCAATGAACTTAGGGGAAGAGGAGATGGGCTTAGAGAGAACTTCACCAGCATAAAAAATACCACAGACATAAAAAAAAAAAAAAAGAACCAGTCAGAAATAAAGGATACATGAACTAAAATGAAGAAATAACTTATAGGGAGTCAACCACAGAGTAGATGAAGCTAAGCATCAAAACAACTATTGGGAATGTAAGGAGATAAAAACAGCCAATCAGAACAGCAAAAAGAATGAAAAAAATGAGGATAGTGCAAGGAGCCGCTAGATCAACTTCAAGAGTGCCAACATTTGCACCACAGATGTGCTAGAAGGAGATGAGACAGAGCGAGAAATTTAAAAAACACAAAAATCCTAAAAGGAAACATAGGCAATAAAATCTCAGACATTTCTGTAGCAATATTTTTGCCAGTACGTCTTCTAGGACAAGGGAAATAAAGTAAAAAATAAACAAGTGAGACAACATCAAACTAAAAGGTTGCTGCACAGCAAAAGAAACCAACAACAAAGTGAAAAGGGAACCCACTGTATGGGAGAATATATTTACCAGTGATGCCACCTGATAAGGAGTTAAAGTCCAAAATATATAAAGAACTTACACAACTCAACACCAAAAAAAAACCCTGGACAATCCAATTAAAAAACGGGCAAAGGGCCCAAATAGATATTTCTCCAAAGAGGATATACAGATGGACAATAGATATATTAAAAAATGCTCAACATCACCAATTATCAGACAGATGCAAATTAAAACCACAATGTAATATCACCTCACACCTGCCAGAATGGCTACCATCAATAAATCAACAAACAACAAGTGCTGACGAAGACATGGAGAAAGAGAACCGTAGTGGGCTTCTCATGGGAATGCAAAGTGGTGCACCACTGTGCAAAACAGTATGGAATTTATTCTAAAAATTAAAAATGGAACTGCCTTTTGACCCAGCAATCCTACTTCTGGGAATATGAGATGGGGCCCAAAGAGCCCAGAATTTATTTATTAAGAAATTGTGTATTTGTTCTTACATAGTTAAACATCAGTCACCTTTAAAGTACTCTGCATTTGATGTAATATACCTATCAAGACATTTTCCACTGCTCAAAACAGTTTTTCAGCTTGTCAATTGTTATGTCTTTTACTGCTTTTGCCATTTTTTGTTTCATCTCCTTTACTTCCAGGGCAAAACGTTTCCCTTTAAGCACTTTTTTCATCCAGGGAAACAAAAAAAGTTGCTCAGAAAGAGATCAAGTAAATAGAGAGGATGGAGTATGGGAATCATGCCATTTTGGGTAAAAACTGCTGAACATTCAGAGTGGTGTGGGCAGGTGCACTCATAAATCACTCGTCATGAAATGGGCAAATGTGTTGAAAGAGTCTCCAAAAAATTCACTGAAGTCAAATGCAGCCTCTCATAACAATGCCAGCTAGCGCACTGGATATGGATTCTTAGAACACTCACCTAATAGGGGAAGCCTGTACTTCAAGAAGCCTGCCCTCCAGAAGATAATTTCAGGACTTTTTTGGTTCCCTCCCTCACATATTCTAAGAATCCTGAAACACCAATTTGAAAGAATATGTGCACCTCTATGTTCATAGCAGCATTATTTACAATAGCCGAAATCTACAAATAGCCCAGGTGCTCATTAATAGATGGGTGGATAAAAAAGCTAGGGTATATTTACACAGTGGAATACTATGCAGTCATAAAAAAGAAGGGAATCTTACCTTTTACAACAGGATAAGTGGACCTGGAGATTAATATGCTAAGTGAAATAACCTATCAAAGAAAGACAAATGTTAGGTGATCTCTCTTATATGTGGAATCTAATGAACAACATAAACTGACGTACAAAATAGAAACAGAGACATGGACACCTGAAACAGACTGACAGCTGTCAGAGGGGAGGGGGAAGGAAGATCACTAAATGAAAGAAGGTGAAGGGATTAGCCAAAGAACATATATGTGTAACCCACAGACACAGACAACAGCGAGATGATGGCCAGAGGGAAGAAGGGACAGACATTGGGTGGAGGCAAGCAAAGAGGGGGGAAATGGATATACCTGTAATAGTGTTAACAATAAAAATAAAGATAAAAAAAGAAAACCCGTTTTAAAAAATAATGACAAAAACTTCCTTAACCTGGTGAAGGAAATAGACATACAAGTCCAGGAAGTGCAGAAAGTCCAAACAAGATGAACTCAAAGAGGCCCACACCAAGACACATCAAAATTAAAATTCAAAATTTTAAAGACAAAGAGAGTCTCTTAAAAGCAGCAAGAGAAAAGCAGTTAGTTACCTACAAGGGAGTTCCCGTAAGACTGTCAGCTGATTTCTCTGTAGAAACTTTGCAGGCCAGAAGGAAATGACAAGAAATATTCAAAGTGATGAAAAGCCAGGACCTACAACCAAGATTACCCAGCAAAGCTATCATTTAGATTCGAAGGACAGATAAAGAGCTTCCCAGACAAGAAAAAGCTAAAGGAGCCCTGGCCGGTGTGGCTCAGTGGATTGAGTGCTAGCCTGCAAAGTAAGGGGTTGCTGGTTCGATTCCCACTCAGGACACATGCCTGGGTTGTGGGGCCAGGTCCCCAATAGGGGGTGCATGAGAGACAACCACACATTGAAGTTTCTTTCCCTCTAAAAATAAATAAATAAAATATTTTTAAAAAAAAGCTAAAGGAGTCCATTACCACCAAACCAGCATTACATGAAATGTTAAAGGGTCTTCTTGAAGAAGAAGGAGGAGAAAGAGAAAGTGGAGGAAAAGAAAAAGGAGAAAAATATGGACAATAAAGTGGCAAGAAATACATATCTAACAACAATTGAGTCTAACAAACAAAATAAATGAACAAGCAGAACAGAAGCAGACTCATAGATACAAAGAAGGTTTTGATGTTGCCAGATGGGAGGGGGTTTGGGTGGTGGGTGAAACAGGTGTAGAGAGTAAGAAGTACACATTGGTAGTTACAGAACAGTAATGGGGGTGTAAAGTACAGCACAGGGAATGCAGTCATAATATTCAAACAACTACATATGGCAGGAGATGGGTATGAGATTTATCGCGATGATCACTTAGCAAGTTGTACAATGTCTAATCACTGGAGTGTATACCTGAAACTAACATAATATTGTATGTCAACTATAACTGAAAAGTTAAAAAATGATTTTTAAAAAGCACCAAGGAGAAAACCATAAGCCCCTCCCACTTATAAACACAGATATAAAAATGTTAACCAATCAATGACTAAGTAAGGTTGTTCCAAAGAATATGCAAGAAAAGAGCCAAATAAAAACCACACCATGCTTGTCATGGTGGGGAAGACTCCACATGGGTCTTGGACATTTTCATCAGGCTTCTCCTCGTTACTTCCGAGTTTACATTGCTGGTAAGATGCCATGCCTGGGAACAGCACATCCTGGGTCCAAGAGCGTGAGAGCCAATACACTAACAAAAGTAGAGAAGAAAGAAGCTCAGTTTCTTATTGACAGCAGGGGGTCTCTGCCCCAGAGTTCATCTGATTCCTGTGGATTTATTTATCATGTAAAACTAAAATTCCCCCTTTTTTAAGTGCCTGTCTGCCTCTGTTATTCAAAGCTGATACAAATCCCAGTTAAACTTCCAATGACATTTTTCGTGAAATTTGACAAGCTAAATCTAAAATTCTTGTGAAATAATAACACCCACATTCCAGGCACTGGAAGAAAGAAGTGAGAAAGAGGAAAGGGCAGAGCCTGAAGCAGGAAAGCAGAACTTTCTCAGAAAGGAACTCTATTCCACTCCTTTGACCAGAGGGCTATGTCACATGGGAGGCCCTATCTGCAAAGGAGGTTGGGAAATGCAATTTTATTTGGGTCCATTATTGCCATAAAAATATACTCCAGATGAATTAAAGACTCCAATGTAAAGAGAAAAACTTTTAAATTATTAAAATAAATTGTAGAATACCATCTTTTAAACTTTAGAGTAGCAAAGGCTTAAACAGACATCAAGTCTATAAACCAAGTCATAAGGGAGATTTTCACATAAAGAAAATTTTACAAATCCAAATTTAAATGTATGGCACAAGATACCATAAACACATTTAAAAGGCAATCAACACACTGATGGCAAACCTTTTAGATACATACAAAAGGCATTAAGATCTGGCATTTATAGAAGATTTATAAATCAACAGGAGAAAAGGAAAACCAAGCAATAGAAAAAATAAACAATGGGTATAAGTACGCAATTCACAAGAGAAAATATAAATGGCCAATAAACAAAATGATGTTCAATCCCAGAAGTAATCAAGGAAAACAAATCAAAACTCTTATTACTTTTAATCACCAGCTTGACAAAATTTTTTATAATATCGAATGCTAGTGAGACTGTGGAAATGAGCATGCTGATGTAAGTGCTGTGGGTGAGGTATTAATTAGTACAGTCACTCTGGAGAGCGATTTGATAGAATCTATTCAAAATGGAAAATGTGCACATCCTAGAACCGAGTAACACCGCTTCCCCGTGCCAGTGCCGGAGGGATGCGTGCGCACGGGGATGCGCGGGAATGATCACTGGGGTGTTTTTGAAATGGCAAAGTAGTGGAATAGAGCAATAAAGTGCGGTATTACAGTCTTAGGATAGAAGACTGCACTGCAGACTACAGGAATGAACCAGGTTTAAATGTATCGATGTATATAGATGTAAAAAAAAATGTATAGACTACATTGCAGAATATAGTTGCTATGCCATGTATGTATGTTTTCAAAGCACACGCCTCAAACAATACCTTATAGTCTCGGTGGCTCTATCTAATGGATGTAAAAATACTTGTTAAAACCTGAAGGGTCTACACCAAAATCGTAAGAGTGGTTACATGTGGAGATGGGGGAGGGGCAGAGTGGTTGGGTCAGTGGAGACTTGAGAACTATTTTTGATAATTTTTTAAAAAATCTTATTTATTTAGTTTTTAGAGAGAGTGGAAGGGAGGGAGAAAGAGAGGGAACAAAACATCAACGTGTGGTTTCTTCTCATGTGGCTCCCCCTGGGGACCTGGCCCGCAACCCAGGCACGCGTCCTGACCGGGAATCGAACCGGCGACCCCCCCAGTTTGCAGCCCGAGCTCAATCCACTGAGCCACAGCAGCCTGGATATTTTTGATAATTTTTAAGGTGAATAGATTCATGTACTGATTTGTAATTGAAATAAGTTCAAACTCCAAATAAAAAACACAAGTTTATATCAGAATAGTTTGCACGTTATCCACAGTCTTTGTGTTTCTTCGCAGAGTTCTCCTGCCAGAAGTTCTCAATGAATCCCTCAGCTGTCTTCACAGAAAGCTGAGCTCATCCGAGCTCTGCCTTCACGGAAGGTCTGAGCCTCTGGGATCCCCGTGTGGACGGAGCCGGGGCAGCAGGATCCTCAGACACCTCGATGTGACGAGGGGTGTTGTAAAAGGCTGTGGGAGCTTGTTTTCCGAAACCGTCCTGATTTCTGCATCTCACATCCCTGGGCTCTCTCTGCCAGATTTCCCCAGTGTTGCCCGCCGTGTCTTGAGTCCTGGTTTGTAAGTGTGGGAGCCGAAGGCCCTGCCGGGAGGGTCGGAACTAATATTCTCAGTCCCTCGGCTCCCATTACACAGCCCTCTGTTCTGTAGCAAACATCCTAACTCTGTGGCAGCTCTCGCCGGCTGCAGCTTCCATAGGGAGGCGCCAGGCTGGGCGCGGGGGTGGATTGTATCATCTCCGCCTCCTGACTCGAGCTGGGCCTGCTCTGGCGCAGGCTGGGAGGCGTCCGCAGGGGCTCCGGCTGCCTGGACGCCCTTGAGGGCCTGGAGGGCCTGGTGGTGGTTGTGCTGTCTTGGTAGCCAGGCCCCTGCGCCCAGAGTCCCTTTGTCCCCAGAGCCTCTACAGCTGTTCATCCCAGCCAGGAGCACAGGCCACTCGAGTACCCCTGTTCTGTCTCGTCCACCGTGCCCTCCCCACCATCAATTCTGGTACCCAAAGAGGAGCAAGGGCCCGGGGAAAGGAAGAGAGCAAACAGGAAGGCAGGTGGCTGGCCTGCTCCCCTGCTGTGAGGCCTGGTTGGGGGGTGGGGGGTAAGGGCTGGTGCGAATTCATTTCTCTCCAACTCCGCGGGTGCAGGCCCGACAGGCCCAAGATGTGTTTGTTGACTGATAAGATGAGGCAAAAAGGTATGAAAGGAAGGAGTTCTCCGCAGAGGGGCCCCCTCACAGAATGAAAGGCACAGGGAACAGGAGACGGCTCTGCTCTGTCTCTAGCTCCTAATTCTGCCCACTACTCTCCGAGGCAAACGGAGAGCAGGAGGCCCGTCCCTGAGTGGAGATAGGAGGATAGAGCTGGGGACTCTCTGGCAGTGGTCACTCTGCCCATCCCTGCCTCCCTGGGGTGGCTCGGTCGTGTCACCATGGAGCCAGAGGATGCTGGCCTCACCTGCCCACCCTCTCAGGTCTCCCCTACAGTGAACCCCAGCTGAGCCCTAGGGGGGGAGTCCAGGCCCAGCCCCTGGGCTCCTTCTCCCTCTCTGAGCCCATCCCTGGCAGCCTTAATTAACTTCCTGGTGATGGGAGCTATAAAATTGCAAAGTCTGATTAAAAATAATAATGAGAATGCCTATTGCCCATTAGCCTGTGCCTGAGCTCTTAATGAAGGTTAATTAATTAATCAGTCTCCTGAAGCCTGGTGAGAGGGCAAGGGTTATCTGTACCCCCTAAAGTGGAGGGGGGCAGTGAGAGGCTGATGCTGAATTCTGGGGAGAAGGGCTTTGCTTGTCTCCCCTGGGGCCTTTCTAGCTGCTGAGTCAACAGGAAAGAGCTGGGGCGGGCCCTCAGAGATCACCCCGTGAGGACAGCCACCAGCTGTGTGACTTGGGGAGATGGCCTCCCCTCTCCAGCCCCCACCGGGCTGCACTTTGCCTGTGTGTAAAATTCAGAGAGGGGAATGATTGCTTTCTGGAGTTCCTTCTGGCCCCAGTGTGAGGGTCACCTCAGGTGGCCAGAGGGGCAATCTATGGCCACCTCCCTGGGGAGCAAGGCAGGGGTGGCATCTTCTTCAGGGAAAGGAGGGTCAGCCCCTGATGCTGGATGGGTCCTGCAGTGAGACCCTGGCTTGTTAGCCTGTCTGACCCTTAATGCCTTCATTTTTTAAAGAATTGTGGCAAAATATACATGACATAAATTTTAACATTTTAAGCATTTTAAAGTGGTGTTAAAACCATTCACATTGTTGTTATCTGTCCCCATAACTTTCTTATCTCGCCAATCTTAGACTGTGTACCCACAAAACAATAACACTCCACATACACACCCTCCCCCTGCCCCTGGCACCCACCGATCTACTTTGCATTTCTATCAAATTGACGGGTCTAATACGGCACATGATTGGATCGCTCAGCACTCACCCTCCAGTGTCCGACTTTTTCATTCAGTGCAATGTCTTCATTTTCATCCATGTTGTAAGGCCTTCGGTTTTTGACATCAGGATTCTCCTACCTGCCAGGACTGCAGCCTGGGGTAGGGGTGGGGGTGCGCATGGCTCTCTGGGCTGATTGGAGGCTGATTCACACAGGGGCTGCTGGGCCTCCTACCAGGGGCCCCTGGGAGATCCAGGGTAAAGGGCACAGCCCCCAGACACACTGGGTTAACCACTGGTCAGTGTTGTAAAACATCAAAATAAACACGACTCTATTATGAAAGAATGTAACAGATACGTGAGTTTTTCCCTCAAAACCAGGGATTCTTTTCAAAGTGCTTGTGGCAGATTTTCTTCCCCCTTGGACTCTGGAGGGTTTGAAGGGAAGCTGAAAGAAACACAGACCCAGGAGCCCCTGGGCTAACCTAGAATCTGGTTTGCTTTGGCCTGAGGGGCAGCCTGGGAGGGAAGGGGCAGCCAGGGGTCATGCCTGAGCAGCGGGACCCCACCACACCCCACTTTACTCTAGGCCGTAGAAACCAAACGGGCCAAGATGACTGGGAACCCAGTGGGCGCTCCTGAGCCCACCACCATCAGTCAGCGATGCACCTTCTTGAGCCAAGTTACTGGGAGCTGGGTCCCATATCTTGGATTCAAGACTCATCTCTCCCTGGGCCCTAATGATGGAAGCAGATAGGATGAAGGAGGCAGGGTGGGCAGGGCCAGCTCTGAGCCTCTGGTCTCCTGTGCTCCCCTAAACCCTTCCCAACCAGAAGCAGCTGCCAGAAGCAGCATCCGTGGGAGGCCAGGTGGGAGCTGAGGGCCATCCCACATCTCGGACCTCAGGGGAGCCGCGGGGAGCCTCGGGGGAGCTGTCTCCTTTGCAGTCAGAGCGCTCCGCAATAATTTGGCCTGAGAGATGAACACCGGAAAGTTGCCCATTTAATTTAATTTACTTCAATTTAATTTTAATTTCAGCTATTCCACATTTGCTCCCCAGCTATCTTTTTTCCTGCTCCTGAGGTTGTTAAATTAATGTAACTCATGAAGAAAGGAAACATGGAAAATGGTCAGGGAGCCTAGAGGTACCCGGCCCCAACCAGATGCCCCCCACCCAGCACCTGCCCCAGACACCCCATGTGTCGTCTCGAAACCCTCAAGGCCAGGCTGAAGGGAGGGCGGGGACTGCTACCATTATGGAACCCAGAGCCCCCTACTCCACCCCCAGAGTGGAAGCAGTAATAACACCAACGATTTCTTGAGCATCTGCTTTGTGCCAAGCTTCCTTACCTCATCTATTTGTGGCCACACCTGCTAGGCAGCAGTATCATTCTCATCTTTCAGATGAGTAGCCTGAGGCTCTGGGCCCAGGGGTCTGGCCCAAGTCATGTGGCCTCTAGGTGCAAAGACCATGGGGCTGGCTGTGTGTCCTGGGCATGGGAACCTCCTTCCCCGGACCTCAGTTCCCAACTTGCAGAATGGGGCGCAAAACAGTTGTTCTTAAAAGGGTTTCATAGGTACACTGGTCTCAAAAATGAAGTAAGTGCAAAGGGATTGTCAGAAAGACTGGACTTAGAGTTGGGAATATTAGAAAGACTGCTCTTTTTGGATTAGAAGCAGCTTCTGTCTCGGAGGATGGAAACCTGCACTTATCTTTAGGGCTGAAATGAATGCTCTGGGAGGCCATTTGGTCGTATGGGGTGAGACGAGGGCCTGCTCCCTTTCGCGGGGGGTCAGGGCGGGCAGTGCCTACTGGCCTGGGCCTGACCCAACAGTGGGAACTTGGTCTGTGCTGCCTGGTTCTCCCTTTGCCCATACGTGGAAGAACCTGCCCCTGCAGAGGCAGAGAGAGTTGTTGTTGTTGTTATTATTAGACCTAGAAGATTCTTTGTTTTTGTCCAGAACCTCAGGCCCTTTGCACTGGCTGCTCCATCTTACCCAGAACACCCTGCCCCAGACATTCACATGGCAGGCTCTGTCTTGTACCTCAAGGTTTTGCTTAAATGTCATCTTCTCAGCGAGGCCTTCCTTGACCACCTTATTATTATTATTTTTAATCCTCACTTGAGGACATTTTCTCACTGCTTTTAGAGGGAGAAGAATAGAGAAAGAAAGGGAGGGAGGGAGATGGAGAGAGAAATGTCCACTGGTTGCCTTCTTTCTGTGTGCACACCAACTGGGGATCGGACCCGCATCTGAGGCTTGTGCCCTGACCAGGGACTGAACCCACAACCTTTTGGTGTATGGGGCCACGCTCCAACCAGCTGAGCTGGCCAGGGCCCTGACCACCCTATTTAAAGCTGCAACCCAGCAGCTCTACCCCAACCCCTTTCCCAGGGCCAGCACCTCACCCGCCCCACTGCACTTCGTCCCTTCTGTCCCCTGTATCATGCGCTTACCTGGGGTCCTGTGTGTTTCTCTCACTAGAACTGAAGGGCCACAAATGCAAAGCTCCTGTCTGTTGGGTTTACTGCTGAATCAGCAGTGCCTAGAATGGTGGCTGGAGCATAGTCGATGCTCAGCAAATGCTGTAGGACTGAATTAAATGAAAGTGTTTACTCACAGGAGAGGAGGAGCAGACACAGGAGCAAGGGCCCCACGGGAACGCGACTGCACCCTCAGGCTCTGGAAGGGCCCTGCTGGACGGGGGGAGAGTGGGGCGCTTGTTTGGACAGGGCCAACCATACCTCCTCAGGTTGCCTGAGAAAGAATGGAACGAGTATTGCCAATCGGTGAGACAGATGGAAAGAAACCAGGAACCAAGTATCCATGATGCACTCCATGTGCCAGGGCACCCCCACGCTCAGTGTTGACAAGGTCTCACATCGGGCACCCACTGGTATCACCCCACATGTCCTACGCCCAAGAAAATAGTAGGTCCTTTACTTCACACACCCCAGATGCTAACTTCCACTAACCCTTACTGTAAAAACACCTTTAATAATCTAAATAAAGTAGGTTGCCCTGACTGGTGTGGGCCAGTGGGTTGGGCGGGGACCCGCAATCCAAAGGGTCGCTGGTTCAACTCTCAGTCAGGGCCTGTGCCTAGGCTGCGGGCCAGGTCCCCAGTAGGGGGCGTGAGAGAGGCAGCGGATGGACGTTTTTCTCACCTTGCTGTTTCTCTCCCTCTCTTCTTCCTGCTCCCCCCTCTCTCTAACAATAAATAAATAAAATCTTTTTTAAAAAAGTAGTTATTCACCACTGTTTGAAAGTTCGCTTTACACCACTTCACTTTTCCGAAAAGACCTGTTTTCACTCACTGAATGAAATCCGAAGAGGACTTTTGCTTATATGATAAAAGGAAATCGGCGCTCAGCATTTGTCTTGCAGCGAGCTGTTCTGGCGTGCACCCCGGGCAGCGAGAGGCTCCTTGCCGGGACCACTCAGCCTCTCAGCATCACCCGCCTGAGCTGTGAGCTGTGTGAACCTCTGCGCTTTATCTCCATGTACGTTCTGAGTCCCTGAACGAGATGTGTCCTAAAGGAATCGCCTCCTGCTTCCCGCTGCTTTGGTTTACTGCTGGGTTCGTAGGAACGCTTTACTTTCCGATAGCGGTTGGGGGTGCGGGGCGGGGGAGGGGCGGCCTGTACCAAATGGGTTTGAATCTCCCACAGAGCTAGTAGCTGCTCCGCAGGCTGACTGGTGCACCAGAGCTGCCTCTGCGCATCCTCCGACAGGGCAAGTGAACGTTGGCTCCGGGCACCGGTGCTGGGCCCTCTGCTCATTCTGCCCTGGTGCCGCCACACTGCCGGGGACCAGGATGACCAGGGAGAAACAGCGCCTGTGGACATGGCGCCCAGGACTCAGTGCTGCGCTCCTTGGACCCCAGGGCACCCCAGTCCATGTGCGTTAACTTACCCATCTCTCTCTTCTCGCTTCTTGCTGTATTTCCCACCTGACTTAACAAGCCACGTAATTCGAGACTTGTCATCTGGTCTGTGAGCCTTCTGTCCCGTGAACTCTGGGACAGCTAACCTGGCTGTGCACAGAGATAATTTCCCACATGACAATGTGACACGGAGTATCTTTGGGACACTCCCACACACACTGGAGGAGTCAGGTGATGACCATTTGGACACGAAAGAGGGGCCGCCTCTTCTGTGGGCACAGTCTGGGCTGGCAGGCTGCCCCTCCGGGTGGCCACAGACTGTCTCACATCCCAGAAGCCCTACTTACCAAGTCAAGGAACCGATGATCCCTGCCCTTGCCCCTGGGTGCTCCTTTGTGGTGACAAGGATAGTGGAAGCCACGTGTGTGACTTCCAAAGCTGGGTCATCAAAGGCTTCTGCCCGACTGGCCCGAATGAGCTCTTGTTCTGGAAGCCACATAAGCAATCTGAGCGCCCGGAAGCTGCCCACGTGCAGAGGCCACACAGCAGGGGTGGGGTGGGGGGGTGTATTCTGGCCGAGACCCCGCCCCCGCCAGCACCTACTGCCAGACTCCGGAGTGATCGAGGCTCGGAGCCCCCAGCCCAGCGTCCCAGTCCAGTGAGATCGGGACACACTGGCTGAAAAGTGGCAGCGCAGTGTCTGTCCTGTCCCTGGTGCTGCCCTGCCTGCCCTGCCCAGCCTCCTCTCTGCCAGCGCGGCGCTGCAGACAGGAGAGGAGCAGTTGAGCCCTGGGCTGTGTCCCCCCGGTGAGGGGCAGCTGGAACACCCCTCCTCTCCGCCCTGCCCCCACCAGGCCGGTTCTGGCCAGCCCCACTAGTCAGAGCTCTCACCCTACAGCTGTGCTCAGGACGTGGCTCTCAGTCTCTTAGGGACACACCTCTGACACCACGAGCGCCCCCACCTCCCCCGGCCAGTTACCCGCCTCCCGCCGCCTGCGGGCCTCCGCTCGAGGCTGGTGTTGCTTCGGTGACAGCGGTGAGAGCGCAGAGCAGCTGAGTGAGCCAAGGAGAGCCCACGCCTCCGCCTCGCAGGGGCCGCTGGGCCCTGCCTGGAGCCCATTTGCTGTTTCCTATCGATCGGTCTCTCTAGGGTCCTTCTCTTTCCTTTTCTTCAAAATAATCTTTAAAAGAGCAGCTTCCAGCCTCATCTCTGGCTTCTCACTTGCTCTTAGGTCCATGTGCATCTCTTGGTTTTAGGCTATTTCGTTTGCTTCCAGGTATCTCTCCTGTCCCTGTTCTCCACTCTGCCCCTGCCCCAACTCGTTTCTGGGGGTTCTGCTGAGCGCCACACAGAGCAATCCGCTCCGTGGCTACCCTGGGTGCCATGCCTGGGTCTCCATTGTCCTGGTTCTGGGCTAGAGTTGTTAGCGGTCCCAGGATTCACCGAGGAGCTCCGAGGAGCAGAGGCAGCATAAGAGGGTTATAAGCATGTCCAGGTCCAAATCTGACCCCACTCCTCACCAGCTGTGTGACTTTGGGCAAGTTACTCAACCTCTCTGTGCTTCAGCATCCTCATAGGTAAAATAGGCTGTGATGAAACCTACCGTACAGGACACATGAGCAAACGTGTGAAGCATTTAGAGCAGGATTAGCACATAGTGAATGCTGCGTGTTTGCTGTCGTCACTCTAGGCAGGGGCCTCCAGACGGGGCCACAGGGCTCTTGTCTCCCCCTGGAAGGGGCTGTGTGCCTGGAATTTTTCTCTTCAGATTTTTATTTATTTTTAGAAAGAGAGGAAGGGAGGGAGAGAAGCAGGATTTGTATGCACCCTGATCGGGGACTGAACCGGCCAGCCAGGCATGTGCCCGGAGGGAGTCGAACCAGCGACTGGTCAGAGCTTGCCTGGAATTCTGTCTGGAAGAGCAGGAAGGTGCTCTGCTTTCATGCACACCCTGCACACCCTGCACAAACAGCTGCTCCCCAGCCCTCACCTTCCATTGCATTTCCCATCCAAGTCTTTCTCTTTCATGGCTCTGACCCGGGGTGCAGGGAAGATGGTGGTCTTCCTGTTTGGAAGATGGGGCCGTGGCCTGCTCCAGGCCAGCCAGCTCCGTCTCCATGCTCCACCCTCTCCACCCAACATTCTTCCAACCCACCTTTCCGCCGTCACCCCACCTGCTGCTGTGGCTTCAGCTAGGGGCGGGAGTCCAGGCGCTGTGAGCCCTTCTGTTCCTGCCAGCCCCAGAGCCTGGAGAGACCAGGTGACAATAGGACTCGCTTCCTCTCTAACCGCCCCCCCATTTCTGGTTTTGGGGAATGGGAGCCCCGAGGAATGGCAGCCCGGAAGGGGGCTCTCTATTTGGAGACTCTTTTCAGCCAAGCCTGATGGAGGCTGCTGGGAAGGCCTGGCCCCTCCTGAGAAGAGTTGCTGAGGGAACAGCTGCTGGGGTGACAATGAGATAGTCACAGCTTTCCGCAGAAGGCAGGAGGTTTGGAGAGGGGCAGCAGCGAGCCCAGGGGGCCCAGGACAGCCCAGTCCGCCTTTCTCCAGGCCCTTGTCATCCTTCCAGCCCTGCTCAGGTGTTCCCTGGAAGATACTGGCATTCCTTCCTCACAGGATCTTCTGCGGGCGGCTTTGAGAGTTCTGTGGGTACAGGATGCTGTGACTCACTCACCTGTTTCCTGTGTCCCTCTAGGCACCCCAGCCAGACCAGAAGCTTCTAGAAGACAGGGCCCGTACCACCCCAGACCCTGAATTCCCCACTGCCCCTCCTTCCTGGGCAGGTGGTGGAATGCCAGTCTGCTGAGGTGACCAACAAGGAGGTGACCATGGAGACTTCAAGACTCTCATCCATCTCTAGAAACTGGGGTTCCTGGTGGTGGCTGCCCATGACTCACAGGAGCCGGGGAGACGAAGTCGTCTCCTTCAGTTCCACCCCACCCCTCACTGTAGTCAAGCCCTGCCTTCTGAGCTGTGACTCTCTCCACGCTCCAGGAGAGGAGGCAGAGCCATGCTTGGTTCTGGGGGAAGACAGGACCCAGTCTGCCGCCAACCCTTCATGATGCATCGAAGTTCCAGAGGAACCGAGGGAAACAAACCAAGAGAAGGTGCCTCCCTCCTGTGGCGCTTCTCTCAACAGACACAGCCGGCTGTGTGGACCAGGGCCAGGAGCGGGCAAGTGGGCGACGCTCCTTTGCAGCTAGTCGCGGTCGTTCACAGCCAGCACGCGGGGAGCCCCCACACATGCCAGCCCCTGGGCTTGGCTTTGTCTCACCTGTTCTTCACAACAGCCCCACGAGACAGAGCCTTTTATTATCATTCACATTTTATAGATGAGGAAAACGAGTCACTTGCCCCAGAGTCGCACACATAGCAGCAAGTGGCAGAGCCAGGGCGTGAATCTGGGTGTCTGACTCTAGCACCACAGTAAGGGCTGCCCTCACCACTCTCATGCCTACAGAATGGCTTTCTGCCAAGGCTGCCTGCTCAGTTCCCATACCTCCCTAGCCTCTTGGAGCGCTTTGTCTCAGTCAGCTCTTAGCATAATAATGCTGTGTAACAAACCACCTTCAAAAATCTCAACAAGAGCCCTGGCTGGTGTAGCTCAGTGGATTGGGAGTGGGCCTGTGAACCAAAGGGTTCAATTCCCAGTCAGGGCACATGCCTGGGTTGCAGGCCAGGCCCCCTGTAGGGGGGTGGGGCACATGAGAGGCAACCACACATTGATGTTTCATTCCCTCTCTCCTTCCCTCCCCCTTCTCTAAAAATAAATAAAATCTTTAAAATAAAAAAAAAAAAAATCTCAACAAGACGTTTGTACTTGTGGGTCTGCAGATCAGCTTCGGTTTGGATGCATTTATTAGATGCCTATTGTGTGTTAGGCATTGTGCTCAGCCAGGCCCTCAGGATCTAGCCACTCCCTCAGGGAGACAAATTGTATAAGACAGAAACTGAAGTGAGAAGTGTAGGTCCTCTGGTGGACGCTGTCCAAAGCGCTGGACACAAGGAGAGGGCGTGGCCAACTTTCCCCCCTGGGATGATAGAGGTAACAACGTGAGCTGGGCTTTGAAAAATCAGTAGGACTTGAAGGAACAGTGAAGGTGGAGAAGGGTGTTCTAGGAAGCGGGAACTGCCTTTGGCAAAGGCACAGAGGAATGGAGAGACAGGAGGTGTTGGGTGTGCTGAGGAGCAGAATGCCCAGGCAGGCGTAGATGAAGGAGTAGCTCAGCCACAGGTCGGGACGGGTCAGGCCAAGCATTGGAGAAGCCTTTGACATTTTTTCAAGCTGGTGAGTGGTCTTAAAGGAGACAGTGGGATGAAGGCAGGAAGACGGTTGGAAGACTATCAGCTCTCCAGGTAAGACAGTTGGGAAGCTGGGGACCCCCCAGGACCCAGCATATGGGCAGGTGAGAGCTGGGAGTGCACAATCCCAAGGTGGGAGGGAACGGGAGGTTTCATGCAGGCTGTGACCAAAGGCAACGTGAGGAGTGTTTCTGTGAGGCTCACATTCTCACTGTTCCCGAAGAGGCATTATTGAAATGTGTTCCATCCACGGCAGCATAATTGGAGTGAATCCATGGCCCCCTCCTTGCCCCAGGGGATGTTTTGTAGAATGCTCACTCACCCAATTTCTGCTAAAATGTTCATTCTTTGTTTGAAAATTAAAAAGCAACTCATTCTTTTACAGGCACAGGTACACACGCTGGACCCCGCTAGAGGCTCTCGGAAAAGCCAGCTGGTAGCCCTGTGCCCGCCCTGTGGTCTCCTCTCTGTGGCTCACTGTGACCAGAGAGCGCCAGCGGAGCCAGGGGCTGCACAGATGAGCCCCCGAGGCTTTATCTTTGGGCTCCTTAGGTGCCCAGCTCCAACACAGGGGGTCAGAAAGGGTCCTTCACCAGCGACAGCTGGATGCTCAGGGCTGAACTTCTGGCCCTTCCCCTTGTCACCCCTCTGCCTGTGTGCCCCTCCGCCCAGCCCAGCCCCAGGCTATGCAGAAGACAGACGCCTGTCTAGAGACGAGAAACCCATGTTGCTGAAACAAGGGCACAGCTACTGCAGGGAGAGACTGCTTATTTTCAGCTTGCTTATTGGCTGGGGCTATGCAGTCCAAGACGGGACTCCTGCTCCACACTGATGCTGTTGTTCCTCCCCACCAGGGCTGGGAATTGGTTTATTCTTCAGGCAGCCACCTCAGCATCGCCCGCTGTGGCGGCAGGCCCCGGGGCAGTGGCTGTGTCTATTATTTTTGATTGCCCGTCTTATGGGGCATGAAATCGCCACAGGGGACATGGGCTTGGCACTGCCTTCATCTCACAGGGCATGGCAGAGGGGCAGCAGCAGGGAGGTGGCAGCCACGGGTCCCAGGCTCACGGAGGCTCCTATGCTGCTCTGAGCTTGGCACCCTTGGGCCCTCAAGGGCATTGTGAAAGGCTGGCTCCATGAAGCAAGAAGGAGGCAGAAGCCTGGCTTCAGCCTCACCCCTGCCCCATCTGGTGCTGCTATGGGCCAGCCCTTCATGCCCCAAGAGAGCCAAGGTGGCTCGGTGCCTCAGTTTCCCTTTTCTGCCAAGTCCCTTGAGGGGAAACCTCCAGGGGAGAATTCCTGGCCTCTTCTTGTATCTGGTGGCTCCTGGTGTTCCTTGGCTTATGTTGGCGTAACTCCAACCTCTGCCTCTTGGCACACTGAAACGTGGGGCCCAAATATGCTGCCTCGATGTGCGGATCGCTTCAAACTGCAGGCACTTGAAAGACAGCAATCGTAGGGAGAGCTTTCCTGTGAAGTCCCCTCACCGGCCTGAAGACAGTCTCCCAAAGGAACTCAGCTGCCGTCAGTCCCCTCCCCAGGGATTTGGGGATTTACCAACCAGGGAGAGGAGACTAGAAGTGACACCACACCCAGATGAGCCTTGTCACAAACAATCAGGCCTCCTGTCTCTTTCTAAAGGCCCCTCTGAATTCCCTGACAATCATTTGGTCCCCCAAGGGGCCTACCTCCCCCACCCCGCCCTTCCCTATGAAGGTGGCATTTACTCCTGAATTCTAAGTCACCTTGGGGAGGTAGTCGTGTCCCCCCCGGGTCTCGTCCGCATACACATGAGGTGTACACTTTAATAAACTTCTGTTTGTCTTTCTCTTGTTAACCTTTTATTACAGGGGTCAGCAGGGAATGCAGACGGGTAGAGGGAACATCGTTTTCCTCCCCTACACCGCCTTCCTCACTGGCTGTCTCCTGTGCTCTGTCCCCAGTCCCCCTCTCCTTTGTCCCCCATGAGGACAGCGGCCATTGGATTAGGGCCCATCTGGAAACCCTTAACTCGAGTACTAAATCAATTACATCTGCGAAGACCCACTTCCAAATAAAGCCTCATTCATAGTGTCAGGTGTTGGGGTGTTAGGATACTCTCAGTTGGGAGGACATTATTCCATCCACCGCAGCAGGTGCTGGTGGAGATGCTTCTTAGTTGTCCCGGATCTGCATGCAGCAGGTTGGAGGACAGGAGGCTGCTGGGGGCAGCTCTTCCTCCAGAGCTGTTTCCATGTGGGCTGCTCGCTACGTCCCTGTCCTGGTGCAAGTGAGACGTCGGGCCGACGTCTGAGACCTGAGCGTGGAACAGACAGAGGCTGGCAGCAGGCCCTTCTCCCCACTGGCACGGAAGCCAGACAAATGGAAGAAACAGGAAGAAAGGGGATTGAATCAAAGAAATCAGAGGCTTACGGAATGTGCGGCCACCTGAGAAGAGAAGAGAGGGAATAAAGAGGTGGCAAATGCGGAGACCTCCAGGCACAAACCCACTGAGCTGCTGCAGCCCCTGACCCACCCCTACCAGGAGGAGGAGGGAGGTGGAGGGGTCAGGTGGGAGCTTACACCTGGGGAGCCCAGGCAGCTCCCAGCAAAGCTCACGCTCCTCTCTCTCCTGCCTCAGTGTTGGAGCCTTTTCAAACTGAGGCGCCACGCCGGAGAGCCCGGGCCCCCTCTCTAGCATCCTACTCACCCTGAGTGGTCCGCCTCCGCAATCACACATCCCAGAAACTCATTCTCCTTTCTCCCATCAAATGCATCAGGCACATGGCTCATTCCCCTAGGCCTTCTCTCAGTTTTTCAGGTGATAGGGAGCTAATCCTATAAACAAATTCAAACAAACTTGGGAGTTAATGACTAAAACTGTTAATGACTGCTAACAACAAAAGGGGTGGGAGGGGTCATATTTTACATTTTAGTGGAGAAGAGGCTTTGAGTGGGAAAAGGAACCCCCCCAGGGGGCTAGTCAGCTCTGTGGCCCCGAGACTGATTTGAGGTGGAGGGGCTTTGTCCCTGCTCCGGGTGGACGTCAGCCCACAGGTGTTGGACGGCACACGTGGCTGCTGCCCGGCCACCTCCTCATGGCTGGCCTGCCCTGCACTTTCAGGTCAGTGGCTTTTGTAGAACCCACCCCCTGCAGCCCCCATCAGCTCTCCTTGGCCTCATAAACATGCTTCAGGACCTAGTTATAACGGCTTCCTCCTATTTTAAAGCAGCAGCAGCTGAGTTACACGCCAGGGTCACACAGCCAAGCTGCTTTGATTTGAGTCCAGGTGTTATCTCCTGAGAGCCTGCCATCTTCTCTTTATCTAGGACGTTGTTTATCTAACCCTGTCAACGCCACTCCCCTTGTCTCCGGCAGCTCTCAAAAGCCAACCTTTCTAAAGTGTCTGCATTTGTGAAAGCGCTTTCAAAATGTTTTATGTGCATGCCTGTAGTTTTAATCTTATCTGGGTGCTTCGGAATTATGGATTGCATTCTCTTTCTTGCCTTTTCTACCCAGCACTGCTTGCGTGGTTCTCCCATGTTTGTGTGAACAGTGACTTCCTTGCCGCTGCAGGGGCCCCCATTTGCTTCCCGTGTGCTTTACCCACCCAGCCTCCCTGGGGTGGGCTCGCTCTCTCCCCCAGCACGAGGAAAAGGCCCACGAACGTCCCCATACCTGTCCCGATGGGCGGTGTGGGAGGGTGTCTTTGGGGCACGTGCCAGAAGCAGAAATGCGGGACCTCAGGTCGGCGGGGCCCGCTTCTGCCACTTGACTCGCCAGACTCGCCAGCACAGCCACCGTGGTCCCCACTTTGTCTACATGGGGAGCTCCCTTCTACCACACCCTTCAGGTTCCTGGCCGTGAAACAGCGAATGGTGTCAGGTAAGATTGTCAAGGCTGAGGGGCACGGCTTCTGGGAGCCAGAAACTCGAGGGGTGAAACCGTAGTCACCGGGTAGAAACAGCAGTAAACACAGTCATCGGCAAGCGGTTACATTTCTGCCAAATATCCAGCCTGTCCCAGGGCGCCAATCAGAGACATCGCCTGTCCTCACCTACCTGCATACTGTCACCCACCTTACTTGCCTCCCTCCTGGGCAGAGGCCTCAGGTCAGTGCCATGCCCCCACCCCACCCCACCCCACCCCAGGCTTCTCCTTTGTGTTCCTTCAGCCCCCAGGATTTCCTGGACATAACGGTCATCCCTCTGCCTGCAGCCTGCATTATGACCGGGAGAAGATGGTGAGCTCTCCAAGCCAGGCATGAGGCCCAGGTACCCAGGCCTTCCGCTCGCTGCCTAGCCCGTAGCAGACCCTCAGTGCCTGTGGAGCGCTTGCTGGCCCTGTGGTGTTTTCTCTGAGCACTGGGGGCCTTTCTGGTCCAATGGAGACAAGTGGTCAGCATCCGTCTGGCCCCTCCACTGTCCGGTCCTGGGCCCATGGCCTGTTCCTTTGGGAAGGAGTCCCGTCTTTGAGAAGGAGCTGGAAGATGTGGTTGGGGGATCACAGAGGGCTGGAGGGCTGACACTTTCATTGCGTAATTATTTCCTCAGCGCTGATGGTGCTGGGAAGATGAGGCCTGCTGCCTGCAGGATGGATGGTGTGGGGACGGGTGAGTTATATTTTCCCTGATAAAAGCACTGATTGCCTATAAACTCTGATTCTGCCTGATGTAAAAGCCACTTTATTGCACATCCAGAAATTACTACCCGTATAAAAGCACATTATTGTGATGTAAAAATAGATTTTTATATAATTTTTTCATGCTACCGCCTTGTAATTCCTCATTTCCAAGCGCCCTGAGATTGCACCGAGGTTTATTTTTCTCTTTTAATTGTTTGCCATGGCATACCAATTTACGGTGAGATATTCTCCTCGAGATCAGAGCAGGGCCTGGCCATAAATAACAGGCATCACTTCCTGGCAGGCGGGGTTCTGGCCCCCCCCCCGCCACAACACCATCCAGCAACACCAGGCTCCGTTATGCTGGTCTGGAGTCGGGGTGGGTATGTGCAGTATCACACTCATTTGAAGTCCTACGGGAAGGCAGGAAGCAGGGAGGGGCTCCATCCCTCTCACCAGACAAGAGGGAGGGTACAGTGTATCCCTACCTCCCTGACCCCCCACCTGCCAGAATGGAGCAGAGGAAAACTGGCACTGGGCTGGGTTTAAGCCCTGAGGGTCTGGTCCATGTTGCTCATGTGTCTGTCCCTCCCCTCATTCCCTCACTGTGTGGGGTAATCCACCACCACCCCATAAGGTTGTCCCTGCAGAACTTTGACCTTTTCCCCAGGTGAACAGCCCACAGGGGCGCTTTACTTTGGGAGATGCCTTGCCCTGCAGAAAACCCAGCTGGTGGGTGCTGGACAGGCAGTGTCTCCTACACCCCGACCCCCACCCCAGAGGAGCCCTTAGCAGTCATTCACCTACCTCCTGGCCTGGACCTGGAGCCTCCTCTCCAGCTGCTGATCCTGGGTCTGCACTGCACCAAAGAGGGCCTCTGTCTGCCACACAAAAGCTACTGGACAGCATCTTCTCTATGGTCAGCCGCGGCCCACCTGGGTGCTTCGGGGTGTCTCTCCCCCACTGGCAGGGCTGCGCAGTTGGGTGATGAATGAATGAATGAATGTTTAGATCAGCGGCTCTCAAAATCTGGCTTACATCACAATCACCTGCTGCGTTCCACAATTTCTGCTCCAACAGGTGTGGGGTGGGGCCTGAGCAGTTGCGTTTTTAACAAGTTTCCCAAGCGCTGCTGCTGCTGCTGATGATGATGCGGGAGGCTTACTTTAAGAACCACTCGGATCATTTGTGTCGCCGTCACCCTGTTGGATGGGAGGGACTATTGGGAGTTGGGAGTCGGGAGATGAAGAGCAATTGGGTGCCTGCGTCATAGTTCCTGGGACGGGGTGGAGAATATGAGGGGAGAGCAAGAACTGCCCAGACACTCCCGGGGAGAGGGACCAATAGGAGGACCAGGTGACGGTGGGTCTCTCTGGGGCTGGGGTTGAGGGCGCCCTGGGCGCGTCCGGCGCCGGGCCTCGGAGTCTCGAGCGGCCCCGGGCTGGGGCAGCCGAGGGGCGGGACCCCCGGCCGGCCCTGGGGTGGCGGAGCAGCCGCCGCACTGCCTCGCTCCGGCTTGTCGGGCCCCACTGCGCGGGGCCTGCATCCCGGACGCACGGGCGGGAGGCCCAAGGCCGCAGCCGTCCTCCCGGCACCCGAGCCCCCAGGCCTGCGGCCTCTCCTTGCTGCCGCCAGACCCGAGGTGGAGCCGCGGACGTGCCAGGGGTGGGGCGCGTCCAGGCGGTTCCAGCGCCCTCGCGCCGGGTGCGGTTGTACGAAACACCCGCGAGCACCGCCCTCTGCACCACAGCTCCCTCTTTGGGGTGCGCAGGCGGAGCTGGAGCCCGGTCTGTGGAGGGGACAGGGATGAGGGCTGGCAGAGCGTGCCGACGGGTTTGGAACGTGGACTGCGGGGGGGAGGTGGGCCCCGCGCACGGACGCCGCCGGGACCCAGGCCCTGGACCCCACAGCGGCCCCACAGCGAGCTGGTTGTGCGACCATGGCCAAGTTGCTTCCTCTCCTCGGTCCTCAGTTTCTTCATCTGTAAAATGGGAGGAATAACGATTTCTGGTTCTGAGGCTCTACGGAATCGTGATGTGGAAGGCACAGAAGCTCCTGCACAAACCGGCCAGTGATCCCGACCTCGGAAGAACCGAACCACCACGCGGGCCTCCCTCCTTGGCGGCCCATCACAACAGGGCGTGGACTCCCCGGAGCTCCGGCCTGCCCATCTCCAGGCTTGTCCTCTGGCCACCTAGCCTCCGTGCCTAGGGGACGCTGTCTCTGAGCATGGGCGTGGTCGCTAGAGTTGGAGACCCCCCTCAGTCTTTTCAACCGTGCACCAGGATATGACCTGGGACCGCAGAAGGTGGCCGTGGGGTGCTGGCGTGGAATATGTTTGGCACAGAGCCTGGCACAAGGGAAGAGGTCGGTGTATACGGCCATTTGGATAATGGGAGCCTGACCAGCCCAACTTTGCCAGCCCCACCCTTTCCCCCTCAGCAGAATGGATCTGGATATACACTTTTCCAAAAAAAAGCTAGGGAATCATCCACCTGGGGCAATATAGGGCTTAAGGGTTTCTCTTTTTTCAACAAGTAAAGGACCCCAGTTCGAGTCCTGCCTGGGCCTGGTGGGACCCTGGGGGGTGGCAGGGAGGCTGATGTGGGATCCTGGGGTCTCCAATCTTGTTTTCCATCCTCTTTCTGGGCCTAGTCCCATACAATACCCTTTGCCTGGGCTGAGCTGCACTTCAGCCGTGTGTCCACTCAGCAATCCTTTCTCACATGTATGCTGCTGATAAGCACCGTGCTAGGAATGGTGACACGTGGATTAATAACACGTGTTTTCTGAGGGTGTGTGCAAAACGGGGCAACAAGCCTTCTGTCATAGGGCTTCCCGTCAGCACTCAGCCCAGGGCGCACAGACTGTGGGTAACTGTTCCTGGGCCCAGAGTGGGGAGCATGGGAGGGGCGTATGGCCTAGAGGGAGCCTACGCTGACAGGTCCCCATCCCCACCCCCCATTCCTAGGGGAGAGTCTTAACCAGCCCCAGCCCCGCCCCCAGGTCAGGTGGTCCCCAGAGCCAAGCCTGGCTCTCTTTCTCGGATTTCTGGCTCTCTGTAGCCTGAATCCTGTTGTGTCTGTCTCCAAACTGGGCCCTCTGGGGGCCCTCAGCTTCTCTACCTACCCCCTCCTGGTAGGCTTTCAGAGGAGGGGAGGGGAGGGCTTGCTCTTCACAGGGTGGTCCTACCCACTAAGCACCTCTGGGAGCTTGTTAGAAATGCAGACTCTTGGCCTTGTCCCTTCCCACGGGACCAGGGTCTGCATTTTAAGGAGACCCACCAGATGAGTCATCAGGCTGTTACAGTCTGAGCAGTGTGCTCCAGGGCCTGATGACCTGGAAGTGCTGCCCAAACCAGAGGAGGGTAGAAGGTTGGTCTTTAGGAAATGCCCACAGCCCGGGAGCTCAGCTACTCGGAAGATACTCCTGGTTCAGGACTTCAGCACCTCTTGCTGCTGGAGAACTCCCCGTCTCTCTGCCTTCAGGGGCCTCTTCCTCCTCGAGAAAATGGGTCTTGCAATAGTTGACCAGATTCAAGTATCTGCAGATGACACCTGCCAACAGAAAGGGCAGGGGACTTGACTGGCTCAGCTGTGGGTCTTTCGTGCCCAGCACAAAGTAGGTGCTTAACTCGTTTGTTAAATTACAACACATTCTTTGCAGTTGAGACTAGGTGGGGCACCCCTGCCCGAGAAGGTGTCTCTGGTCCTCTGCTCAAGCAGAAGCCCATGCTTGCTGTCCAGGATGCTTTGGAAGTGAGCCCTGCTTTGATTGATGGGGTCAGGGGATTCCTGGACCCTCTTCCCATAAAGCAGCAAGACAAGGACAGCAAATATATGGGACCGCACATAGCCATCCCCCTTTCCATTTCCCACACTCTTGGTTGATATCAGTAATTGATTACAGTTGACTTTCCAGAATGACCTCATAATCCTTAGCACATAGCACCCGAGGGAGCCACTATCAATTAATCAGACACCGCACCATTTGAGATCTTTGCCTGGAGTTGCCCCCTGGGAGCCACCCTCCATGGATCAGGCCAGGTGAGGCAGGGAGGCCAGCTCCTACCCTCCCAGTGCACTGCACAGAAGGGTGTGCTGCCACACCAGCCCCCGCAGACGTCCACAGCTGGAGGGGTGAAATCCAGCCCTGACCTGTTTTGCCCACACAGGCCCCTCTCCCTAGGGAACATCACCCCAGTGGGCCTCTGTGTGGCTTTGACAATCCCACACCGTGTAACTTTGGATCATGTGCTGACCTCTCCCAGTGATGCTGTCAAATGGGACTTCCCCAACAGTCATATGTTCTGGTGTCCCGGAGTGTGCCCCTCTGACCCCAGGGTTTCAGTGGACCTGGGGTGGGGGTGTCTAGGAAGCATCACATGCATGGGTGTCACACTTTCCTGCTTGGTATGGTGTCCTCGGCCTGAGGCTGGGGGGCTCCCTCTGCACAGCTTTGCTCTGGCTTTGCTCTCCTGGAGGAGCCTGAGACCCCGGCTTTTCCGCTTTCCCAGCCAGTGAGGCCTGGGGCAAACGCAGGAGGCAGGCCCCGCTGGGGCTGGTATGCACACGTAATTCCCACGGCAGCTCTGGGGTGGGAGTGTGGTTTTGAGGATCAATCACTGCACACCCTGCCTGCTGCGGCCAGAGTGACCCCCAGCCCTGGGCTTCCTGCTGGGGATGGGGACCCACTGCTCCACACTTTATAGCTGCAGCCCCTGCTTTCCTAGCATGGCCACCACAGTCCACTCCACTCTGTTCACCACCCCTCAGCTGCCCCACCACAGGGCTTTCTTAGGAGCCACACTTACTCACCCACATCAGCAGGGGAAGAGTCACTTCCTACTGCTGGTTATCAGGTTGGCTAATCAGGTCGGTTGCTGAAGACACCTACACACAGCCAACCCCTATCACCACCGTCTCCTTCTGCCTGCTAGGTCCAGATTTCCTGTCCGAGGGAAGGTGTCCATGGGGAATTTTGACTGGATGTTGTATCCCCTGCCCAGCTGAGTAGGGCCACATGCCCTCACCTGTCTGTGGGGACAGGCACTCTGAGCAGTTTGTTGCTGTATCTTCAGCACATTATAGGTGCTCAGTACGTGTGGGCTGATGGGCTGCAGGCTTAGTCCTAGGCCACCCTGCTACCCACCTCCCACCACACCACAATTGGAGCAGAGAGTATCGGGGCCTCAGGGGAGACAGCCAAGTGACCTCACCCCTGTGCCTCCTGATACCCTGGCTCCATCTGGCCCGAACCACGTGATGCTCTCACAAGCAGGAAGAGACCTCTATGTCTCTTGGCTTTGGTAGCGCCATCGCTTGTTCCTTTCACGAAAACAGCTCTGGACTGTCTGAACGCCCAGCCGGGCAGTCAGATGCTGGCTCTCTAGGCACAGAGAGGCAGCCTGCATCGCGTAGGCCCTGAGCTGTGACAGCAGACGTTACTGACACCCGGCCTGTGCACACAGGGCTTCGTAAATATCTCACTGAATTCTGTCTGATGCCAACTTTAAAAGCAGAAACAGATGAGGAAACAGCCTCTGAGAGGATAATCAGCCTGCCCAGGGCACACAGCAAGTAGGAGCCAAACTGTGCAGATTGGCCTTCAGAGCCCTGACCTCAGACACTACCTATACTGACTCCTTGAGATTAATCTCATTTCTGAGTTTTCTAGCAGCATCAATTCAGCCTGATAATTACTAATCTGGTTGACATCTATCTCTTGACTCAGTCACTGAACGCAGCCTAAGGCTCAGCAAGGAATTCTTTGAAACCCAAACTCTGAATCACCCGCTGCAGGAGAGGCTGGAGAGAGGGTGGGTGGGGCGGCTGTCTGGGGCAGACGGGAGGGAGGACTGCCTGGTGCCCCCATTCCCTCTGCTGTGAGACCTCTGAGGCTCAGACGCCACTGACCACAGGTGAGCTGTGCATGTGAGCAAGAACACAGGTCCCATTTAGATTAACTGCAGCTTTGGTCTCTCCTCCTTCCACATGCACAGCTGAGACCAGGAGATGCTAATGCCACAGGCTCTGTCCCTGAGCCACACTCACTTGGTCTGGGCTAGCACTTGGGTGGCAGAGGGACAGCACTTGAAACCTGACAGACTAGAAGAGGAGCTGGCCTCCTAGGCCCAGGTCCCCAGATGACTCGTGTGGATTGAGGTTGCCTGCTCACTGAATCACATCAATGTCACCCGCTCCCACGACACAGCGGCTGGGCCCAGGGCAGAGAATAATGACTCCATCGATCTAGGATGGTGGATCGAGCTGCTGGGGAGGCAGAAGCCAAAGCCCTCAGGCAGCAGCGACAGGGACCTTGGCCTCCTGCTGGCCTTGGCCAACAGTCCGAGGCAGCCTTGGTGGGCTCCGACACCCTGATCCTGCCCAGGGTTGGTTCCAGCCCCAGGTTTAGGTGCTCCAGCAAAGGTCCCTAAAGACTTTGTGGCCCCCTTCACTTCCCTGGGACTATTTTTGGGGAAAATGTCTTTTGAAAGACTCTGGTGCAAACAGCCACCAAAACTTACGGTGAAAGAGGTAAAAACTGTCATTACTTTTGGCGGGAGGGACATCAGGAAGCCTTCTGGGTTGCTGATGTTCTACAATTTGTTCTGAGTGATTTCAGGGATGTTTAGATTTGTCAACACCCACAGACTCTACTCCTAAGATCTCTACACTTTAAGTTACACCTCAATCTGGAAAGTGATCCAGGAACCCGTAAGTCAAGTGCCACGTGCAGCCTTGTTAGCTTCCCCACCCCCACTGGCTTTTCCCCAAAGGCGTGGTAAGACCTCGTCGATCAGCACCCAGGGACCGTGAGGACAGGCCTGCATTTTCGTCTTTACTTCTGTGGCAACACACGATGCTGGGACCCAGGCAGGCAGCCTTCTTGAGTCCCACCAGCCAGGAGAGGGCTTGGCTCATCGTGCCCCTCAACCAGACCTGCTCTGCATCTGGCACACCGTGTCACCTGCTTCCAAACTTCCCTAACTTCTCCTGGCAGAGTGAAGTGCTCCTACGAGGTTTCCCTGACTGAAAACTCCATCTAATTGCCCCCCAAATTTAAATTTTCTCTCTCTTGAGCTCCCATACCAGCTTATTAGTTTAATAACGTAATAAACATCTAAGGGCCCCTTGGACAGCCCCATGAACTTACGTCCCCTGACATCCTTCTTATCCCAGCCCTGGGGCCCCGCCCCGCTTGCAGGTCACCCATCCAGACTTCTGCACATACCACCCTTGTTTTGGTTCTGTGTTTTATGACAGATGTCAGAGGTGTCCAGGTATCTCAGTTTGCTCAAAAAAGTGCCAGTTTACGTTTGTGGTCCAAATGTACGAATTTAAGTGGCCCTCTGCCCTCTCAAAAAATCCCACTGTTTATATGACCATTGAACATACATGTGTTTACAAGCTCGTGTTGCTTGTTTCGAACTTTATACTTGTGGCATCACATGGTATGAAGGCCTGAGATGTGCTTTATTGTTTCTAAGATTTGTCTCTGTTGCTATGTAGCCACAGCTCATTGGTTTTCACTGCTGATTAATCTGTCTGTGTGGGTACCCCTGTGGCATCTGCTGTGCCGTTGTTTTTGTTACTGAGAACAAAACGGCAATGGCTGTTCTTGCATGTGAGCCTGGGCCAGGGGTTCTGACACGTGCAGGTAGCCCTTGGCAACAGAATCAGGACACCTCTATTTTGGTAAAGTCGGCTAGGTTTTCCTCTCACCAGCATCTGCCGTTCTCAGTGGACTTTGAGCTCCCCGAGGCCAGGGCTCATTCTGTGTTTTATCTCAGCCCTTAGAACAGAGGCTGCAACTAGCAGGAAGGAGCTCAGTAAGTGCTAAACGCCTGCCCATTCAGGGGGCTCTGGAAGGAGCGGGCCGACCATGCTTGTTCAGAGTGATTGAAAGCTGCCACTGCTGGCAGGGTGGCAGGAGCCGTGGCATTTTGCTCACACTGTCCCTGCGGTGGCTCTGCACAGAGTGTGGGCGTTGCGGGCACACTGTGCTAAGAAGGGCTGGCTTGCTGCACCTGGTGAGGGCCCCCAGCTCGCCTCTCAGCCCCACTGAGATGGACACCCACCAAGGTGAAAGCCATGACGGAACAAAACTCACAGGCCCGGGGCCAGGGGACCTGTTTTCTATTTCTGGCCCTGCCATTAATAAACTGGATGACCTTGGGCAAGTCACTCTGTCTCCTTCCTCAAACTGTAAAATGAATTTGGACAGCGATAGGTCACTCTTCACGTGAGAACTCCTCAGAATCACCTGGAAAGCTTCAACGTGCAGGTTCCCAGGTGGTGGCCCACAGGAACCGAGGTAGCAGGTCTGGAGTGAGAAGTGACACATATCTAAGTGATGATAAAAAAAGCTAGTAAGAAATGCTTCCCTACGGCGAAAATATTAAATAGTAAACAAGAAATTATAACAAGCACTCTCCACCCCCAGCTGTGCCACAGGCACCCACTCTTTGTCACGCTTTAGGTGGGTGCCGACCCACTGCTAAACAAGAGGCCAGTTCTTGTTTCACCAACTTCAAACATCACCCATTGTCTCCCTGCTATGAGAGCTGCGGGTTCCTCTCACTCAGCCCATCCCACTCCCAATATAGTCCTGGCCCTGTTCTGGAAGCTGCATTTTAATGAGAAGCCCAGGTGATCCTGAGGTGGCAGCTGGTCTGCCAGCCAGGCGTAGGGAAGCACTAGCTTAGTAAGGCTTCTTGGTAGAGACACTTACGTTCCCTTGGACCATCTCTTAAGCCCCTGCTTGGCTTCTTCAACTTGTGGACAGATCCCTTCCCCACTTCTGGGAGCTCGGAAAGGCTGGGCACGGGAACCATGCTGGCAAACACGCTGTTCCAGGTTTGTGGTGGGTGGAGCTGCCCTGCCCTGCCTTCCTGCTACCCCTTCTCACTGTCACCTCCTGTACCCCAGTACAAGTTAGGATGAGCAGATTTGTCTTTTAGGGACTGGCATAGCTCTGGCTCTAGCAGATTGCTGAGCATCTGACTTCTTTATAAACCCCAAGGAGTGGTGTATCAGACACCAGAACAAACAGAAATGAGAATGCACAAACTGAAACTAACGTAACAAGGATGAATCTCACAGACACGGAGAGAAGGCAGGCACTAATACATGCTGCATGGCTCCACCTATGTAAAATGTAAACCAGGCAAAACTGAAAAACAGGAACACCACAAAAATGCAATGAAACAGGCGAAACTCATCTATGGGATAGAAATCAAAAGGGGGCCTCCTTTGGGGGTGATAGTGATTGAGGAGCGACCTTATGAGGGGCTGGTGATGTTTCACTTTTTTTTTAGCTATGTGCTGTTTGCCCAGGGGTGCTCACTTTTCGAAGACCTGAGCTGTACCCTCATTTGTACACTTCACTGAATGTATACTTCCTTACAAGTGTTTTCAATAAAAAGACAAAGCAAGCACCCTCCTGCCATCCCCTGTAAACAAGCCTTCCCTCAGGGCCCAGGCAGGCAGGCAAAGCCAGGCACTGGGTCCTGGTCTCTGAGACATGCGGTGGGGTAGGGGTGAAGGGGTGACGCCCAGAGCCCTATCCTGCAGGTCACCTCGCAATTGAGACTTCCAGCCTGGCACCCCACAGGGCGGAGTGGCCTGCTAGGTCAAGGAAGTGGTTGGAAATGAGGCCCAAGCGTGTTCCCTGGGAAGGATAGGATACTAGTCAACTAAGACTTGAGTGCTGCCTTCCCCACCTGCTAGGAGCCAAGCTGTCCGGGGGGGAGGGTGGTGTATGGGCCCCCAGCCAGCCTCCCCAGGCTGCTGGCCAACCCAGTGTAAATATTATTACACTCCTACGCATCTGAAGGACGTTAATTATTAAAACACATGCCACCCAGGGTAGTGCACTGTAATTAGGTTCAAATTAAATTAGCATCCTTTTGTAATTAGGACATCAATAACCACTCTGGAGGCCCAGTTCTTCAGCCCCTCCTTGTAACTTCCCAACATGGGCTAATGTAAGAAAAGGGGTCTCCCTGGGACATGGAAATAATCAAACCAATAAATAAAGTGGAGGCAGCTATGCAAGCCTTTTCCTCCAGCACCCGCCGTCCCCACTAGTCTTGCACACTGGCGGGGGGTGGGGGTGGGGGAGAGGAGGGTGATGGTCCCTGGGGAGGGGCCTCAGGTATCAGCACTTCCTGGTGGCTGGCCCAAACTCCTAGCTTCTACTGCATCAGCCCGCAGAGACAGGGAACTCCCAGAGCCTGCCTGGAGATCTGCAGCGCTGCTTTCCTGCCATCTGTCAGCCCCAGCTCCGCCCTTCTCTTGTGCTGCCTGGCCAACCACGGGGCCAGAGCCTCAGCCCCTCGTCTGGGTGCACTGACCACTGTGTGGCTAATCATGATTATTCTGGCATCTGTGGCCTCCTCCACACCTAGACTGGACGTGACCTTGGCACTCACTGAACCCAGTGCTGTGCTGGTGGCTTGCTGAATCTTGGATTCCGTGTTTGGTGTGTGGAGCGATAACAGGTGTTCAAGAGATTAGTTGTTCAACTGGGAAGGTGGGTGGGGAAGTGGACCTAGACACCCAGGAGCATGGTCTGTAACTCCTGCGGGACCTCTGAAGAGGTCCTGGTGCTACTTTGCAAGTGCTGATGCTAACTGGCTTCAACTACAGATGCAAAGAAAACACGCCAGTGTCCCTGCAGTCTGAGTGCCTCCTTAAATTTTGCACCCTGGGCGTCTGGCTTGCCTCACCCCATTCCCAGCCTGCCCAGGACAGACCTGGAACTAAACAGATGCAGAACAGAAAGGAACGTGGAGCTGGGGCCAAAACCAGACAAGCGGCAGCAGTGCCTTCTGACCTGGTGAATATCCTGACCTTGGTATAAATCAGCCTTGGAAAAGAGAGGAAGTAAGAAGTGGGAAGGTTCAGGCATCATTTCATTTGGAGAACCATGGAGGGTTTATTTTGGTGCAGATGTAACCAAGGCAACAGTTAAGATGATGAGATGACTTCAGACCCTTTCATAAAAGAGTAGGCTGGCAGGTTGCCCCTGTCAATTGTGCTCAAGTGAATACACGCCATGTGGCCCTACCAGGAAGCAGAGAAATGGGTGCGACGGGCACTCTCTTCTCCATGCAGGATAAAAATGAGACCACGGTGAGAGTGTGCTTGCCTGCTGGGGGGCGGGGGCAGGACACCTTCTCCAGTAGTAGGGATGGATGGAGACTCACACAATTCACTATCCACCTCCTGCTTGCTGACTTCTGGGGCCCCGTAACGAGCTGCTAAGGGGAGCATAAGGACTTACTCTGACCCACCCAGAGGGGCTGCAGAGAAGCTCCCAGATGGCAGTGCTGACTCAGCACAGCCACCCCACCCATCCGCCGCCTCTCACTGCCCCCTTTAACCAGAATGTACCCTGAGTACTGGAAGCACACTATTTTGCCTAAAGACAGGAATGTCGGGCAGAATTCCAGTGTACCCTGGGCCTGAACAAGTTGATGTGGGGGAAGAACTGCCAGGAGCCAGGATTTTCAGGGGCCCAAGACCTCTGGTTTAAAAATGAGCGCAGCTAGCCAGGCCCTGCCACCTCCGACGACTTTCCCCAAGACCAAGGACCAACCTTCCATGGCAGCTAGAGCCTCACCCCAGATCAAAATGCGGGGTGGCAAGTGGGGCTGCCAGGAAGAGGCGCCACAGCATTTTCTCAAAGCCCAGGCCTGGGACGGGCAAGGCCACGCAAATGAGGCCGAGGGGTCTGGGAGAACAGGCAAATCCCCGGCACTGTGGACAGCAGAATGGTGACCTCCCATTAACACACTCACTTCCTCTCCTGGGCCCGCCCTGAGCAGCACAACCGGCTCCTCACAACACACTGCAATGGGTCTCTCTCCTCCCTGGGGTCTCTGATCTCCAGGACAAACTCCACTTTAAGGACTGGGGGATACTGTCTCACATCCAACAGAGCAAGAGCGAACAATCTGGAAAGACAGGCGCTCCCCGGTGAGCGGCCCGGACTCCTCTTCGAGCATTGTCCTCCAGCGAATGCACACTGTGGGGGGAGCTGAGCAGGGGCCGGGGGCCTTAATCTTAATCACGCCGTGTCAGCCATTCCTCCTGCTACCAGGAGGAGGGAAATCACCCCATTTCCCTCAGTGAGTCTCTCTGGCCCCTGGCTGGGGCTCTGGCAGGGCTGCAACTTCCCACTGGAGCCTGGCAGGACTGGCCTGGCCTTCCCTGTGCGGTGGTCTGGGCACTGCTTGCCGAGCTGCTCCAGTCTCTGAGGTCCTTGGGGGCAGCCTTGTGCAGTGGGTCCAGACTGGTCATGAGTCAAAAGGGGACAGCCGCAATCTTCTGCGTGGTGGCCAGGGTGTCAGGTGAGCTCACCATGCCCTTGGAGCCGCTCAGAACTCTGAAGAACCACCTGCTCAGCTCCCACTGCTGGGCATTCTCTTCTCCATGACCAGCTTCCACGGCGGATGAAAATAGAGTGAGAGACTGTGGTGAGAGTGGGCTTGCCTGGTGGGGGCAGACCAGCTTCTCCAGGAGTGAGGACAGACGGAGATTCACACAAGTCATCATCCACACTCCTGCTGACTTTTTAGGCCCCGTCAGGAGCTGGACACAGCCGTGGGCTAGGTTTCTGTGGTGTGGCCAAGCACGTGGATGACATCCCTGGGAGTCACGCTGGCTGGGGCTCCTGAGACCCCAGTTTGTGGGCTCTACCACAACCAACAAGGGCTACAGACAGCATGTACTATTTTATTGCGCCTCAAAAGCTTTAAATACAGAAAAGGGGAGGGCTGGCAAAGGGGTGGGTGTGAACACGCTGGCATCTGAGAATGGACGTATCAGAGAAATCACATAATCAACAGCTGGACAGAGATCTGGGAGAAGGGCAGTCTGGGAAAGAAGTGGGGTGCCAGCCGGCCTTGGGTACCAGCATTGCACCCTCCTTTGGGACAAAGTCTTTCATGTTTCTTCCTGATTTGAGAATAATTTTTTAAAAAAACAACCACCACAAACTCCCGTCCAAATACAAACAGAAAATCAGCTGGGAGAGTCTGCACACTCTGAGTGCCTCCGTAGACTCTGCGCCCTGGGTGGCTGGCTGCAGCACCCATCATCTCAGAAGACAAGGCCTATCCCCTGAAAGCCTCAGGTTCCCTGTACCCCACCCCCAGCCCAGATGGTGCCCTACAAGACATTTCCATACACTGAAGCAAAGCTGGACCCAATCTATGCCCCCGATCTGGGGTCTGGAGCTGAAACACCCTCCTGACAGAGAGAGGTCCTGGCGTGAGGGGTGCTGGGGGCCGGACCCGTTCCCTCCTTAGCGGCTGTAGCCAAACTCATCTGCGTCATCGGCTCGGAAGTCTCCGTAGCGCCACAGGTTCAACTGTGAGAAAACAGAAAATGGCTTGTCAGGGAGGTGGGAGCTGCTGGAACCCGGATGGACAAGTCCCTTCTCTCAGCATCCTCTGGGGCTCCCGAGGCAAAAACTCACCCTGGCACTCTTGGCCGACTCCTGGGCATTCAGGTATTCTGTTATCTGGAGGGATGAGAGAAAGGGAGTGGTCAGAACTGGGCAGCTGAAGTGACCCTGCAGGATGCCCAGGTCAGGTTCATGTCACCCCCTGCCCAATGGATCCCTAGCTCCCTCAGAGAAGCCAAAGTACATGGTCAGTTGGTCTCCTAGCTGTTTCATGACCCTGCACCGGCTGTTCCATCTGCCTGACGTGCTCTTCCCCTTCCCGTACACCTGGATACCATTCCGCACCTTCAAATCTTAGGTAAAAAGTATTGCCTTCTTGCTGGGCCAGTGTGGCTTGGTTGGCTGGAACGTCCTCCCATGAACCAAAAGGTTGCGGGTTCATTTCCCGGTCAGGGGACATGCAGGTTGGGTCCCCCGGTCATGGTCGGGACTCAGTTGATGCTTCTCTATCTCCCTCCCTTCTCCCCTCTCTGAAGTCAATAAGCATGTCCTTGGTGAGGGATTAAAAACAAAAAATTATAGCCTTCTCAATGAGGCCTCCAATGCCCCCATTTAAAATGACAGCTAGCCCCTCCCACACACTCCTAATTCCCTTTACTTCTTTTTAATGAAAACTTATTACTTTACTTACATCTCTTTAAAGGAATGGCTATTTATTTACTTATTTTATTGAATTGATTGGGGTGACGCTGGTCCACAAAACCATACAGGTTCTGTGTGTACAACAAAACACCATCTGCACTCAGCATCGTGTGCCCATTGCCCCAACCAAAGTCCCTTTCTGTCCCCATTTACTGCCCTCACCCGGCTATCGCCACACTGTCGTCTGTGCCTGTGTTACACCCTTCACCTTCTTTCGTCCATCCCTCCCGACCCCACTCCTCTGATAGCTGCCAGTCTGTTCCATGTGTCCATGCGTTTCAGTCTCGTTCGTCAGTTTATTTTTTCATTGGATTCCACATATAAGTGAGATCATATGGTATTTGCCCTTTACTTCTATTTTCTCTGTTTCCATGGCATGCATCTTCTAACATTCTATTTCATTGACTTCTTATATTTATTTCTATTGCTTGTCTCCTCATGCTCAAAGGTAAGCTCCACAGGGCAGGAATACTGTCTCTTGTTCACTGAGATAGGTAGATACTCAGTAAGCGTTTGCTGAAAGAATGAATAGACGGATCAATGAATGTATCATCAGGTGTGTACCTTGGGGACTGGGCACAGACGTTTTCTAGATGCCAGAGACGTTATGGGTAGCTCTGTCTGGGGGACACGAAGATCCCTAGTCCTGCAGGGAAACTTAGGCTAACCCCTTGGAGCAATCTCAGGACACTGAGGGTCTCCAGGGGAGGACTGGAACCAGGCCTCTCCTGTCCAGAGGAGATACAGGAGCAACTCCAATTGGGGTCTTTTTCCAAATGTGTTTTCAACTTGCATGAGCCGTCCGTGGAACCACAAACCAGATACGTACATGGGAGGGAGGGAAGGCAGAGAGGGCGGGGAGACGGGAGGGCATGAGCCTGCCACCAGCCCATCCCCAGGGCCAGTGGGGCTCACTGGAAGGGACTGGTAGTCTTGAAACTCGATCCTGACAATCAGCACGTGAGCGGTGCAGGCTGGCTCCCTAGGTGTCAGCACCCACACCCAGCCCCTCCTCATGGTCCACCCTGTGAAGCAGCAAGTTCTCATCTCATGAAAGGGAGACTCAGGCTCCAAAAGGTTGATCTCTAAGGTCCTCTCAGGAACAGTGGCAGCAGGACTAAGGCCCAGCTCCAAGCACTGGCTTTTCCGACAGGCTGGAGGGGTATTGTGGTAGAGTCCCGTTGGACCCCTTGGCACTGCAATCTGGCTCTGGTGGCTGCGTGCTCGGAGCTGGTTATGGACTTGGAAATTGTATGTTAGAGAGAGGTGAGAATGGGAGAGAAAGCAAGGCAGGCCTTGGCCCTTTCCATGACCCCCCACCCTGGGCAAAGCTTTCTGGCCTGTCACTTGAGGGTACACGCAAAGGGAAACTTTCCGCTCTAGTTTGCAGCTGCATTCTCAGCCAAACCTGCAGCCAATTAATTTGGGTTGTAATTAGCTTTTTTAAAAACCCCAACGAACTGAAATCATGATCTTTCCCCAGCAGGAGCAGTGGGGTGGGGGGTTCCCTGCTCCCTCACAGGCTCTTGGTGTAGCCCCAGGCCTTTCTGTGACAACAGCTGGAGACACTGGGGGGCCGCCCCCACAGTGGGCACCCCCTTCTGCATCACGTACCACTTTCTGGAACTGCTTCTCCTTGCGCACCTCCACCATGACCAGGCCCTCCTTCACCAAGCCCAGCCCCACGTCGCCCTTGGAATCTGCAAACTGCAGGGTGACGTGGGGGCAGCCGGCGCTCAAGTGCTCCACGTTGAGCAGGCACTGGGTGTTCTGGATATCCCGCACCACACTGTCCACGGCGTCCGTCCGAGCATCCTCCTGGGGGAGGGACACACCCAGGTTAGTGGGAGAGGTGAGCTCAAGGGAAGGACAGCCACGTGGGCCCCAGGTCCTGGTCACAGACATCCAAGAAAGTCTGTCAGCAGGAGCCTGCAGCCAGCTCCCTGCTCAGATCCGAATGAGGGAGGAAACAGGCTCTGGACATGAAGTGCCTCCTCTCCCTCTGCCCCTCCCCCACAAGCCTATCTGCAGGTCACCCCAGCCTCCTCCCCCACCCTGCACCCCTGCCCACCCGCTCACTCCAGCACAGAGACTTCACAGTCCCCATCTCTCCACCTTCCTGTCCCAGGCTCTCTATGCTCACATCTCCCCATCCTTGCAGACTGGCCCTGGACCTGATCTGTCAACACTTTTTCCTGTTGTTTCTCTTCTGCCCTTTGGCAATTTCATGAAAGGGCAGAAAATATTCGATGGTGCCGACTCCTCCCCTGCCATGTGCTCCTTAGCACCCTGCACCTGGCGGCAGCCCTGACCATGCCACCAGAGCACTCTTGCTGAGCCCCCGGGACTCCTCTGTGCGGAAGCCCAGGGCCCTGCCTCAGCCTGCCTGACCTCCCAGGGAGCTGGACACTGCAGACCAGCTCTCCCCTCTGGACGGTGGGCGGCGTCAGCAACTCTGAGACAGACTCCCCGTCCCCATCCCATGTTCCACAGACTCCCTCCACCTGTTCACTCCCGTGGTTTCAACTACTCACACCCGTGACTCTGGGTCTCGTCTCACTTGCCAAAATGAACACTATAAAGCTGCCTGAAGCTCCCACAGGCCCAAATTGCTCCTTCTCACCCCCCTCATCTTGGCCGAGGCAACATATCGACATATAAAAACCCATCTCAGATCCTGCCCCTCAGTACCCTACCTCCTCTGAGACCTGGCCTGTTCTCCCCAGCCCCATCCACGTGGCCCCAGTTTGGCCACCACTGTCTCTAGCATGGGTTTTCAATTGCAATGGTCTCCCAACCATTCTTTCCAGCCTGCCCCTTGCCCTAGGAGTAACTTTCAAAACCAGACTTGACCATGCCACATTTCTGCTGAAAATCCCGCCACACCCCTCCTGCCTACAATACAAAGAATACACTCCATGCCAGGACACACAAGGGCTTGATGCCCCAGGCGCTGCCTGCAAGGCCCCAGGGAGCCGACTGGTAGACTCGTCTTTGTCCCAACTACATCCTGGCCCGTGGGGCCTACCCATTCCTTAAGAACCAGCTCATGTGCTCTGCTGCTACCTCCTTCGGGGCACCTTTTCTCAACTTGCCCAGTCACTCCCAGCTTTTGAGTCCCATCACTAATAGGCCACCCATTGTTTCTGCCCCTTGTCAGCCGGTAAGGGCTGCAGGAGGTGCTGGGTGTCACTGGACAGTTCCCTTTGGAAGGAGGGAACACACATCAACTCACGTCTTGGGGCACCTGGATGAAGGCGAAGGCATACTCTGTGGCTTGAGCTGGTAGCACACGAGTGCTGAAGGCAGGCGGCAGGGTACCCAGGCGGGTGGACGGCAAGATCTCTCTCTGCAGAGGACACACCAGGCCAACAGTGTCACACACTTGATGCTCCCTTGTTCTCAGAGGACAACTCCCTGTGGCTAGGCCTCTGGAGTTCTCACTCAGGGACTGCCTCCTCACCCGTGACTTGGTCCCATGAGCCATGCGCACCGGCTTGCCTACTCAGCGAAGCCTTGGGAAAGCATGGCCTGCTGGCACCTGCAGATGGGTAGCTGTGACTCACACCCCATCAACTCTGGCATACTTGCTGGTTCCCACTAAAATAATTTGACAACCACACTCTAATCGCTGTTTCCATTTCTTTCCAATGCCTTCCCTCAATGGGCCCCTGACCGCTCTTCCACAGGCCAAGGGGAGCCGTGGCTGGGAGAGCGGCGCCCTGACCTGCCTGTGGTTCTGGCCAAGGTGTGTGGGGTAATGCCAGCCTGGGGGACCTCTTCCTTGGTGATTCCCAGGTAATAAATTGGGAGTATGGCCCAGTCCTGGGCTTCCTGCTAATTGACCCTCAACTCTAGTCCTTGAGGACAGTGGACAGCCATAGCCACGGAGCCTCACCGTTCTGACTGATGGCATTCTCTCCCGCTTGCCACCACACCCAGAGGGAATCTCCCAGGAATGGTCAAGAGACTCCCAGGCCCTGCCAGAAGGGCTCTTCTCCCAGTCACTCTGTCACCTTGTGACTGTCCCTTCGCAGCAAGCCTCAGTTCTGGGATGTGCTGGAGGTCAGTAGTCGGGACAAGCCCTGTGCTGAGCATGAGGAGCAGGCACTGTACTTCCTGGGCCCACTCTTCAGAGGCAGAAGAGGAAGTGTGGGCATGGCTGCACACTCACCCCGGGGCCTGGACAGCAGCCCTGTTTGTGCACACAGGCCTCTAATCAGAGACACCGGCTTTGCCTGGTCACTTAAGGGCTGTGGCCTGCTACACAAACAGTAGCAGTGCCCATGTGCTCACTGTCCTGTCAGTAATAAGCCCAAAGCTTGGAGGGACCTTCGAGAGATCAGATGGCCCTGACCCATGGAGTACTGGGTTGAATGACCCCTGGCAGTCACTTGGGGCCCCTCTCTTGTTTACCTGTCCACCTCCCGGCCCCTACTCACGTTGCCATAGTCAATGTAGAAGACGTGTACTTTGGCAGGAGACTCCACTTTCTCTACTCGGGCCCGGTACCTGCAATGGCATCATGGGCAGAACTCAAGGGACAGCTCTGAGGAGTGTGGTCTCCACAGAGCCTTAGTGATGGCGGGGGAGAGGCCATATCACTTCCCTGCCCAGGGCTCAGAGGGCACACCCAAGGGTGTCACAGAGGACAGTTCTCAGACTCCATCAAGGCCAGCCTTGGGACACTTTGGTCACCATTTAATGAAATCAGGGCATAGCTGGGAGCACAGGGAGGGAGAGGGGAGCATGTGAAGCAGATTAATGTGTCCTTGGGGGCATAAAGCAACAAGACTAATGACTAGATTGATGTCTGCTGTTTAAACCCAGCACACTAAACAGCAGCTGTAATTAGCCAGCAGATCTGTCTGGGAGGCCGCAGCAGGGAACACATCCAAGTCACTTCGTCACCCTGGGAAGGCCATGCGCCCTACCCTTGGAAGATCAGATATAAATGACCTTGCAGCCTGTGAGGGCTGGTGCTCATGTCCCAGACAGTCAGGTGGAGGGCTGGGCGGCTGGTCTGGTCTCACTAAGACATCACTTTTCCTGGGTGGGGGGGAGGGGTGTGTCGGAGAATCCCAGCCAGCCAGGGCTCCCCCAGCAGGGTTAGGGAAGAGAGGCAAGGAGGAACACAACTTCCGCACTCCAGAGGCTGGCTGGATTGCAGGAAAATCACAGGCTAAAGTGCAGGCCCAGATGGGCTGGGGCAATGAAGAGGGCCACCCTGGGGAGCTGGCCAAAGTCAACAACACCCCAGTGGAAACGAGGCTGCAGAGGCAAACGCCTGAAGTCTAGCCAGCGCCCTGAAGACAGACCTGCCATGGCTCTTGCTCCTCTGCTAGGACCCGACAGGCTTACCATTCTCCATCTACAAATTTGGCAATGCAGAATTCGCCCCGGCGGGGGATGTAAGAGCCCTCAACAGGAGGGTGGCCGGCGATGTCATTTCGCATGTTCTCCATCAGCTTCTCCAGCTGGGTGCCTGATGGGGAGGGGAAGAGAGTGAGACCAGGGTGCCAGGTTCCTTGGAGTCTCATCTGTGGATGGGATGGGGGGGCAGATGAGCCTAGGGAGTGGGTAGGGTGAGGAGTTCTGTAGAGAGCCTGCAGCACTGGCTCGCCTCCATCCCTTAGGGAGGTCCTCTTTGGTCTCTGCTCAAGAGGTTTCATGCTGTCTTATCTTCAAAGCAGGATGGTGACTTGCTGACACTTTAGGTCTCAAAGGCACGCACAGTCTTCGAACCCCAGCTCTCCAATCTAATGGCCAGGGCTGTGGGAGCCCTTGGGAACATTCCTGGACTTTGGTTAAGGAGATGGAGAATGCCAGTGGCCGTGAAGCAGGGCCAAGGCCAACGAGCCTTTCCTAGGGTGGGAGCTGGCCAGCCTGCAGCCCCTTCCTGCAAGAGCTGGCCCTGCCTTGGGCCACAGAGGTGGTGACTGACCGCAGCCAGTCTCTGCAAGGTACCCAGGGGCTGAAGTGGGGATGAAGAATGGGACCCATGCAACCCTGAACAAGGAAAGGGCCCCAGAATCTGAGCCATGAAAAATGGAGAGCAATTGTGAGAGCAGGGTCCAGCCTCAGTGTGTTCACACCTGGACACACTGACTGGTCCCTACTCGAGATATATGCTGAACCAAATTCCCGACACTGTCAGTGTCCTCCTCACCCGGGGCAGGACAGGGTGGGGGCTCTCTCCTGCCCCGCCTTGTGTTTCCCGAATCACTCTGAACTTGGGGCCTGTTGCTTGTCTGCTTTTTCTGGCCAGGTTTAGCAACACTTGAGGTCTTCTCAGGTCCCCCCGCCCCCAGGTCCCTCCTGCTGCACCCCTCACCCCCACCCTGCTGAGAAACTGCTGAGAAAGCATCAGTCTCCAGTGGCCACTCCTTTACATCCCCTCTGGTCCTGATTCTAGCTCTGTATCAGACCTGCTGTGCCCCTTTTGCTCTCTGAGGTCCGGGTGGCCGACATGTGGATTCGTCTTTCCATCTTCAGGGCCCAAGGCCACACACACTGTAACAGGTGCCTAACACATGTCGGCTGTCGGTTCACTTGTCAGTGGGCCTTGTAAGATCCTTGTCTGGGTTTATGTTTCTGCCACTACACGGAGAGCTCCTTCAGGGCACAGACTGTAGCTCACCTGGTTGTTCACTCTCGCAAGGCCTAGAAGAAGCCCTGACACTCAACTGCTTTGAAGATGACCTCTGCCTGCGCACACCAGGAGGCCTGTCTACTCCTGGGCCTCTGCATGGGCCACCGCCCAGACTGGTTCCAGAACAGAAGCTTGTAGGACACAGCTGCCCTTCCCCCTACACAGTGGTAAACACTCGATGAATTTTCCTGATAGTGCTCCTTTCCCAGACAGTAAAATTTCAGGGACGAAGGAGAAGCCTCTACATAGGACAAGTTCTCCTATACTTGGTCTACTTTTACTTTTGTTTTTTTTTTGATCCAAGGCAACAGAAGCAGGTTTTGCCTCCTGCAAAGAGGCAAAGCCCTCTGGGAGGTTCTTACAAAGATACCTGGTTGGTATAATAATTTACAGGTAATGGCAACATTTTCCTAATTTCATCAGCTCCTTCCCGAAGGCAGGCTTTAATTAGGAGAAGGGAGACAGGGTGAGAGGATGTCCCCTAAGAGAGCGTGCAAGGCTACAGAAGAGGGAGGTGGTGTGTGCCGTGGTTTATTTTCCTGGGTTTCACGGAGCCACGCGAGGATGGGGTTTTCTCTGGAGCCCACCACAACTCTCTAGGTGGCGTGCCACGCAGCGCCTCTCTCCCTCCTCCAACAGTCTAAGAATACACGGTTCCCTCCCTAGTTCTTTTATTTTCTGCCTTGGTTACTGCTCGCTGCAGTGTCATGGCTTCCTGGAGCTGACAGACAGCCAGGTGGGGTGCCGGGGGGTGCTCGAAGCCTCTGAGATTACAGAGATTGTGTGGACAAAGGCCTTGAACCCTCAATCTCTGTCCTGTGCACACTTCAGGGTCCTGTTCTTATTCAAGGGGAGTCTTCCCCAGCAGGACCCAGAGGCCAGGTAGAGCCTCTGCGAGCTATTGTGTCTGGGGCAGCGTCTTTGAGTTTCCTTCCCCCAAGATCCTCGAGGACCGTTCATTCTTGCTGGCTCCTATGCTTAGGAATAGCTCTTGTTCCTACCTGGACCCCCACCGCGAGACTCCTTCCAATCATACCACCCAGACCTGGAGGCAGGGCCTTTCCTGGCTTCATTCAATGAGGAAGTGGCTGCCCCAGCTTTCACCAGGGTGGCAGCTGAACTCAAGAGAACCTGGTCCTGAAGGCTCATCAGGTCCCTCTCTGCCTCTCCCCCATATCCCCCTCCCAAGTATAGCCAGCCCAGGACTGGAAACGGTCGGTTTTCCTTGGTGAAATGACATTACCACAAAAGCAGCTGCCTGGGAAATATCATTAGAGAGGAAGTGGTTGAGACCAGGCTGTTGGTGATCTGGAGTGGGCCTGGGGTGGGCTGAGGAGCCCAGGCAGAGCTGTACCTGTCACCCACGGGGCAGCCCTGAGTGCCAGTGACATCTCAGCCCCCTGTGCTTTGCAAGGACCTGGCTCCTTGACCCTAGAGGCAGCTCTAAGAGCTGTTTCCTCTGCGCTCAACTAAAATGTTTCCTTGAACAGGGTGGCAACGAGAGGAGGGAGGCCAGGTTACGTGGAGTGGAGGTGGGAGGTTGGGCTGGAGGGGCTATGGTGCAGCTGCTGAGAGGGCTGTTCCTACTACCCTGCCCTCCAGGAGCCTGAGATCTCTGCCTAGGGGACCCTGGCCACAAGGGACAACACCGAGGTCAGGAAGAAAAGGAGGATGGGGAGAGAAAGCCCTTTAGAAAGACTGCCTGGGGCTGACTTTCCAGGAGTGCCTCCTGTTTCCATGGCAAATGACTGAGGTAACCTCTGGAGAAGGAGAAACCCCAGCAGAGACAGGCCCACGCTCCCCCTCTACCCGCCTTCCTGAGAAAGCTGAAGGGACGAGGGGCTGAGTGATGCAGCTTCTTGCTTCCTGACCACACAGAGATGATCTGTTCATTGCTTCCTGGTGAGACTCCAAAGGCCACAAATACTCACGCCCAGCCCAGCCAGGGGTGCCTGAGAGCAAAACAATTACCTAAGAGTCTCGGAGCACCACCCAGACAGAACTGGTTACCTCACCAGTCCTCAGAGGACCTGCTCAGCCCGCCCACTCCAGGGCACACTAGCAGGTCAGGGTAGGACCTGTGGGCGCAGAGAGGTGTCCGGGGCCTGGTGGGTGGGCAGCAGGGGAGGTCCCTGGAGCCCCTGGGGTGGGCTGGACGTCTCGAGGAGCTGAGGCAGCACACTTGGGCTGGGCCTGAGCACTTACCTGTCTCCACATCCTGCACATAGAAGTGCAGGTCGTCGGTGATCTCAGTCACAAACACTGGCTTATAGGTGGCCGAGCGCTCCTTCTCCTCCAGCACAGGCGTCACCTCCTCCACAGGCTGCTCCTCATAGTGGGCCCAGACCTGTGTGTGGTCAGCAGGGGAGGAGGGGATGGGGAAGCCCAGTCAGAAAGGGTACCAGGAGAAGGGCTGTGGGGCAAGTGGGTCACCCCCGAGTGGGTGTGGGAATCACCATGGAACACTCCCATGGCGCTGAGCTGAGGCTCTGGACCCTCCCACCTCGGAAGGTGAGAAGAGTGCTCTCAAGTCCCTCTGACCCAGCAGTTCTCAAACGCTGGCAGGCACCAGAAGGAGCTGGGGAGCTTGCTAAAGATGCAGCCCTGGCTGCTGTGGCTCAGTGGGTCGAGCACGGGCCTGTGAACCAAAGGGTCGCTGGTTCAATGCCCAGTCAGGGCCCATGCCTGGGTTGCGGTCCAGGTCCCCGGTGGGGGGTGCGTGGGAGGCAACCGTACACTCATGTTTCTCTCCCTCTCTTTCTCCTTCCCTTTCCCTCTCTCTAAAAAAAAAAAATGCAGGCTCCCAAGTGATTCTCATGTACCCTAGGAGAACCTTGGTGCTGGGTCCCCATCTCCCTCCCCCATACCACTCTGCAGGGGCACTGTGAACTGTCACAGGGCCATCAGCACTCCTGAGGCTCTGCAAGCCACAGCCCTGGGCCTTGGAGGGGAGGGCTGGTCCCTGTGCAGCAATGCCTCTCCTCGGAAACTTCTCTGTCCTCCTCATCTCAAGCGGGCGGCTCTGACCCCAGCTCAGAAGCTGGGCCGTTCCCCTCCACCTTTCCCTTCCTTTCTTTCTCAGCCCTGTGCTGTCAGGGCCACAGCAGCTCAGAAGCTGATTCTAGGTGACAGCGCGTCAACTCCAATCCTGCAGCCAGGAGATTATTCCAGTAGTGAGGCCTGTCAGAGCGGGAGGGAGGTGGCTTTCCAGCTGAGCATGGAGGAGGAGGTAAGAGAACGCAGGGGACTGGACCACATAGGGGGGCAGCACAGATGAACACACACAGGGGCAAGGGGTGATAAAAGCACAAGCCAGAAACTTACATGCTTACTAGGTGCCAGGTGCCGTTCTAAACATTCTCCCAGTATTAATTTGTTTAACCCTTAACAAGAACTCTTTGAGCGGAGACCAACATTACCTACTGTAAAAGGAAACCGAGGCACGCGGCTGGCTAGAACTGGTGGAACCAGCATTTGCACACACGCAGCATGGCTCGAGAGCTCTTCAAGAGGCTTTTGGCTTTGACGGGGCCTCTGGAGGTAGAAGGCCATACTGAGCAGTAAGAAAGCCTGTAGGTGGGAGGCACGGACTCTCATCCTTTCACTGTGCCCTTTAGTTTGTCGTTGGACTTTGGTCAAGCCATGTGCTTTCTCTGAGTCTCCTTCCCTTCCCTTGTAAAATGGAGCGGTTTGACCATGTGGTCACTCAGCTGACAGGCAGACTCCTGGGTGGCATCAGGAAGCAGCTGAAGGGCAGGAGTGCTGGAGTTACTGAGCCACCTCGGGTCACATCCACAGAGGCCATGCTCTGGCCTTTAACGTGGCACAAATGTCTGTCCTTCCCCTAGAACGGGAGGCAAGGGCCCTGAGAACAAATGAGCAACAGGAACTTTCCAAGTCCAGGTTGAGGGAAGGGGTAGCTGCCAGGCAGTGGCCAAGGGAGATGGGAGAGACATCTCTTAGGTCCAAAGTTCAGCCACCCACAGGAGCTGTGCCTGAATTACTGGGAGCACTCTGGAGAACAGCCACAATTCCCTTCACTTCCAAGGCCTATGGCCTGTTGAGGCTGAGGCTTTCTTCCTGGGACCCCTTGCTGGAAGTCCCTTGGGGAAGTGACTACTTAGCCAGTCACTCCTACCCCCCTCCGAGCTCTCAGCCCCTCTGAGACCCTTGCAGCCCTGAGGATCATGGGACTCTTGCTGCCTCGGAGAGACAAGATTGGCTCTTGAGTGGGCCCTGGGCCTGGGAAACGTTCTGAACGCCCATCCTAACCCCACACTGCTTCCCTCCGCTGTGGGGGGAGGAGGCTCCTCTGCGGAGTTGATGAATTGGGAACAAACTGACAGGGTGATGGCGGAAACTGCTAATGCTAATGACTCAAGTGAAAGGGCCTCAGGCAACAGCCTCAGGGTTCCTTCTCAGGAGAGGGGGTGGGACTTCTCTCCTGGCAGGATCAGGTGGCAGCAAGCTTGAGGTCAGGGATGAGCGGGATGACTGGATGGCGTAAAGGAGAGCCCTAAGGGATGGCCCTCAGGTCCCTGCTCCCTCATGGAGGGCAGCAAAGGGGGCAGTCCTATGACAGTTTCCACAGCTCACTGGGCAGCAGGAAGGGAGCAATGAGGAGCAGAGGTGAGGAGACACCAGAAGCTTGCTGTTACCAAAGGGTAGAAGAGGGATAGCTGCTCAGATAAAAGAACCCCATTTCTAAGAGAGGGCTGGGTTGGCTCTTTGAAGATTGGAACCTTGAAGGTTCCCTCTTTCCCACGGGGTATGGAGGTGACCAGCTATTCCCTGGGGCTTAGCTGCCCATGGCAAGCTGGGAAATGTAGCCTGGCCAGGCAGCTTCTTGGTGGGAAGGAGTCAGCTGGCTAGGACAGGCTTGGCTGCCCATGTTCCCAACCTTAAACACAGGTTCATTTTGCCCATATTGACTTACGTTGCCCTTCTGCAGAACTGGGGCAGGGAGGGACAGACACATTGGCAAGACACCTGCCAGACATGTGCCATTTTCCCACGGCCACCTCAAGCCCTCTTAAAGCTCAGATCCCTGACAAGAAAAACCCAAAGCCTCCTTCCAGCAGGAACAGTAAGTGTGTACACAGACACACACAGTCAGTGCCTTATGGCTCTGCCCCCAGGCTCTTGGTGGAAGTAGAGGTGGGAGGAACCTCCATGGCCAAGATGCTGGGCAGGATGGGAGTCTGGGTGCTGTGACTGCTCTTGGCCTTTGGTGGAGACAATCCTGAGCCAGGCCTGGGCAGCAGGGCCCAGGATGCTGGGAGAGCCACCTGCAGAACACCCTGGGCTGCAGTAGTGTGGACAGGCCCCCAGCTTTTCCGGTCAGGTTGGTGACAGCTCTCCTGCTGTAAGGCCAGGGCCAGGAGGGAGCTGTCCTGAGACGGTGCTCCTCTGTGCCTCCTCCATGGCCCAGGCTACAGAACCAGGTGGGATAAAGGGCAAAAGAAGCACCTCCCTCCTTCCTCACCTGCTCTGTCGTGCCAGTTCCTGTCCTGCTTATGTCCATTCTACATTCTGGGGCTCCTAATTGTCCCCTGTGGCTGGCTCTAGGGAAGGAGCCCACTTGGCTGGGCACAGGCAAGGCAGCTCAGGGGCACAGACTGTCTCTCTTCCTGTCCTCACACTGCCCCTGGCCCTCCCTATTCCCTGCACTGCCCCCCCTAGGGAGCCCCGGGCCTCTTCTCTGCAGGAGATGGGCAATGTGGACTGAGGATCCACTGGCTGGAACCTTCCCTTTCTAAATCCTATTTAATACCACTGTTTAGGAGGCTCCGGGGGTGTAGCTGGCATGGGGCCAGGGTACTGGAGGCCTTCAAGCCCCACAGTGGGGAAGCCAAGCTCCATAAAAGCCAATCAATGGCCAAACCAACCCTGTCCAGGGTCTTGCTAGGACATGAGTGGTGGAGGGAAGGGAAATAGTCTATGCAGCTGCCATCAGTGGCTCCCTCCTTGGTCCTCTTATCTGCCCAGAATCCCTAAAGGAAGAGGAGGAAGAGGAGGAGCAGGAGGAAGAATAAACCCTACGCCAGCCTCCTGCAGAGGAAGGGGAGGGCCAGGCCAGCCTCTTTATTAGGAGAGAAGTCCAAAGTGCACAGGGAGGAATAAGGCCCAGCAGGTAGGCAGCTGAGTTGCCTGTGACTGGAGAAGTAGCAGAGTCAGACCCGCACCCGAATGCACGCACTCATCACCACACTTGCCGAAAACTTCTGCATGCTCCAGGTCTCACACAGCCTTTCAGTGTTACCTTTCTTCAGTGAGCTCACAGGTAGCACCATGATCTCTGAACCCTAGGTGTGCCTGTCTTAACAGCTAAGGCAGCCCTCACGGGGTCACAAGTAGGGCAAGACTAAGGACCCTGGGGACACCTCAGAGATGTAGTTTCCTGTCCCCCGGCTGGCCCCTGAATTCTCTCATCTGAGTCCAGCCAACTCTGAAGGTTGCTGCAAAGCTCTGCCCATGCTGTTCCTGGGAACCAGCCCTGCCAGGAAGAGGCCACGCTAGGTTCCCTGAGGAGCCTTGAAGAGAAAGGGACGTGCAGGAGAAGGACCCAGGAGGAAGGCAGGCTCCGCACTGAGAGCGGTGCACTGCATTTTAATTAGACTGGAATAAAAACACGCAGCCTGTGTAAGTAATTAATCACTGGTAATTACTCCTCAGCGTCATCATGTGGCACCAGTGAAAAGACGACTTGGGCTCTTTCAGGCAAATCCACTGTGGAGCAAACAGCGATGCCGGTTTAGCACCTGGCAAGGAACCCACCTCTCCACCTCAGGCCAGGTTCCCTTCTCTGTCCTCTCCTGGATCCCTTTGGGGTCTCTACTCTCAGAGGGTTGCTCAGATCCGAAGAGGTAGCTGCTAGGCTCATGTACCGAGCAGCTGGGGAACAGGACCAGGGGGCAAAGATGCTCTCAGAATCTGGGTGTCAGAGGCTGGTGCCTGCTATGGTGCCCTCCAAGCTGCTAACTCTTCAGTGAAGGTTCAGCCCTTTGTACTTGAGGCCCAGCACCACATCGCCTCCACTTCCCTGCCGCAGGCAGAGGACACGGGGGTGGCAGTCTTAAGTTCAGCTGTCACAAACAGGAAATCCAAGAGCAAGCACCTTTGCTGTAGGAGCTGAGGCCCACCTCTCTAGGAAGACAGGGTTTAATGTGAGCAGAACTGGGGCAAGGAAGGACAGAAACCTCCTCAGAGGCCTCATGGCGGTCCACCCCTCCAAGGCATGGACAGCCCCTTTCATCTGTCCAAGTTTTGGGGGCTACCTCTCCCTGGAGTCCTTCCACCTCCACTGGGGGTTGGTCCCCAGCCCCAATCCCTAGGACACAGGAAGAAAAGAGAGATCCAGGAGGGTGGCCCTGGGCCCAGTCCCTGGGAGAAGTGGTATATTCACTTAGAAGAAAGGTGGGATGAGACTGAGCAAGGAGATGGCTGCTCCAGGATGGAGAATGAGGAGCCCTCAGGGCCCCTGAGCCCCCGACCCCTTCAGGCAGGTGTCTGGGCCTTGGCTCTGGGAGGCGAGCTGCAAGCCAGATGGCTGCCCCACGGGGAAGGAAATGTTTATTCCTGGAACAAATTTATGGCTCAGCATGGCTGTCCCACGAAATCCTCCTCAAGCTCAGGGAAGCTCTGACAAATTGGTGACGGGCTGATTTATCCCCATTATCAGGGTTGGGCTGTAAGTCAGTGGCAATAGGCTGGGGGTGGGGGTGCTGAGCTCAGCTCCCACTACTAAACCCACTAAGGTTCCTTAATTGTCCATTTGTTTCCAAAAGCTGCGTTCAGACCCACCCCCCTTGTCTCTTCAATGCAGTGTCTGTGGAGACTGATGGGCTGTAAATCTGCTGTCCTAACAGCTTTATACGTCTCCTGGGGCTGCTTCCAAAATGGGCTTCCCTGCAGGGCAATGTGAAGGAAACTCAGATGTGGGCTGCAGGAAGGGTCAGGAGCGCTGCCCATCTCTTGCCCACAGGGACGCCCCCAGTCATTTCTCTCTTCGATCCAAGGTCACCTCCCAGACAGCTTTCTGCTGCAGGTCTGGCTGAGCAGGCCTGGGGCCCACCCCAGGTCTGCCACAGGCTTATGGCTGAGAATGCCTAAGCTGGCAGCCTTGCACTTGGTCTTACGTGGTTCCTGATATGGGGTCTGAGACCAACCAGGGTGACTCAGCTGGGGGACCACAGAACCACATGTCTGTTGTTTGAAGGCAGTGGTGTTAGTGGGGGCAGTCGGGGTAAGAGAAAGTTATGAGCCAGTATGAGCTGGGGGAGCAGCAACCCCTGGCCGCTGCCCAATGCCCCACCGTACCTTCTCCTTCTTCTGCTTGGCGGCCTCCTCCGCAGACAGCAGGGATTTGTAGTAGGAGCTGCGCTCCGCAGTGAAGTGAACCTTGGAGAGTGCGTGTTCCACCAGCAAGACGGACAGGTTAGCGCCGTCGATGTGCAGCCAGCCGATGAAGTTGCCGGCCTTGTCCATGCTCTCCACTTCTACCTCCACCTGGGGGACAGAGAAAGGGGGTGTCAGCCGGCAGGGGGTGGTCCTGGCTGTGCAGGGGAGAAGAGCAGCACTGGGGCCCAGTGCTCACAGGCCCTGGGCGGCTACCACCAGGTTTGTCCATATGGCAAGAACAGCTGGAACTAGCCGAGGGAAGGGGTGGTGCTAATAAGCAGAAAAACAGGAGCTTGTGAGAGGCCCTGCAATGCCGACCTGCTTAGAACCTTTCGCTTCTGTTCTATAAGTTGGGTCTATGCTTTCTAGCCTCTCACAGCCCAGAATCATCCTTAATAGATATATCACTGACAAAGCAACTTCCAAACTCCCCTTCCTTTTGGAAGAGAGCTAATAGGGTAAACTTGACTCCTTAGCTTAAGCAAGGGAGCCCCTGTTAGCAGAATGCGTGTGTGTGTGTGTGTGTGTGTGTGTGTAGTTGGGGGTCGGGAGTGAGGTCTGCTCCTGAAGCAGACAGCTCTGGGCACATCCCACTCTTCTTCATTACCCTCCCCCAGTTCTGCTAGGAAGAGAGGCAGACTCTGGGGAGGAAGGCCACACCTGGGGGGAGGGGAGCCTATGTTCTTCCTGGCAGAGAATGAACTAATGCTTAACAGAGGTGAAAAAGTGGCTGTGTGAGAGTCAGGTGCGGAGAGGAAGGATGAGACAAGTGGGCAGAAAGTGCGCTAACCTCAGGAACTGTTAGGGGGCGACCCCAGTAGGAGGTTACCCCTGGGGAAGAGCAACTGCCAGAAGCCCAGACCTTGAGGTGTGTGCTGAGGCTGAACTCCAGAACCCTCAGGGATCCCTGCAGGGCTCAAGGGGCCTTGGGCCTCCCCCACAGAAGACACAGGACCTCGGACCCAGCATTGACTCTGCTCCTGGAAGGCAGCCCCACCGCCTCGGTCCTTGTGGTGGCTGGTTCGCTCCCACCTCAAGGAGGCAATGGCCCAAGAAAAATTCCTTCTTTGATTTTCTCCCAACCTCTTTCTTCCCCTGCTAAAGGGGACTGTAAAAGCCTTGCTGCCAAATGTAAAAACTTGTATTAATTTAAATGGCTTCAAGCTCGATTAAGCAATAAAATGAATGTCTAAATACCTGCGAAATCTCTGAAGCCTGGGCCAGAGCCAGTGGCAGCAGCCTAGGGCAGAGGGACGGAGGGGTGAGGGCGGGGAAAAGATTAGCCCCCCACCTGGCGGAACTCTGACTCAGCAGGGAGAGATGGCAGGGGGTGTGACTCCCTCGAAGTAGAGAGAAATGCCATGGGTGTGCAGAGAAGGCAGTGGGAGGAAAAGAAGGGGCAGGGCCAGGGAGGAAGGACCCTGGCTTCTCCCCATTCTTGGACACCCTCTTCCTACTTGAGGTCCACAGTTAACCCTTCAAGTGTAAGTACAAGCTTAACAATGCCTGAAGTTGGGATGTGGTACAGAAGGGGATATGCAGAGTTTATTAGAACTAGGAAAAACGATATGCTATGTATAGACCCAAACCCAACTTGACATTGTAGGGGGAACTGAGGCACAGAGAAGGGAAGTGTAGCTAGTAGGAGGCAGAGCTGCAAGCACCTCCCTCCCTTTTTCACAGCCCTGTTTCAGGAGCACTCCTATTTTCCTCCAGTCGCACTTCTAACCCCCTCCCTTGCTTCCCACCTGGTTCATGCCTGCTCTCTCTACCACGACCACGGGGCCTTGTGCCTCACTGGCAGAGCCAGGGTGGAAGGGTTGGGATGCTCTGGGCTGGGTCTACCCAACATTGCACCATACTGTTGAAGGGTGGAAGCAGGGAGAGCCCACATCTGGTACCTATGTCAAAACATATTTCCCCTGTCTCTAATTCTGGTAAGTAATTTACTGTGGAACTTGCATTTGTGAGAAAGGCAGGTGGGCAAAATGTGCTCTGATACAAACAGGTGCTCAAGAGCTTACCAGCTAGTAAGGCAACTAAATTCATTGAGGTGAGTGACAGGCTTCCTCAGGAGCCTTCTGCCAGCTTGCAAATGCCCAGGGCACTGGGGCAACTCTACTGCTGGACCACGGGGTGCCCCACAGTAGGAGGACTATGGACAGAGGAAGAGGCTGCCAGGCTTGCAGCGGCGAGACTAAAACAGGGAGGGGCCCAATGAGAAATAAAGAGATACAAATTTCCAGTTATAAAATACGCAAGTCACGGGGATGTAGTGCACAGCTTAAGAAATAGAGTCAATAATATTGTAATAACATTGTGCAGTCACAGAGGGTACCAGACTTTTAGTGGTCATCACCCTGTAAGCTATATAAATATTGAATTACTACGTTGTACATCTGAAACTAATATAATATTGTACGTCAACTCTGTTTTACAAAAAGATACATGGGAAACCCATCTCTTATCTTTCTTAATTTGTCAAACTTTATTGAATGTGCTAAAGCCAAGATGCAGCAAGTCCCAGAGGAATTCTGGGAAGCAGCAGGAAGGTGAGAGGGGCTGTTCGCCTTGTGTTTGGGCTCATGAGGTAACAGGCGGAGGACAGTGAGTGTGTGCGCGCGCGCGCACGTGTTTTGATGCTGGCTTCCACCACTAAACCAGTGGCCTCCTTGTATTTAAGGGTTCATGAGACACCTCCTTATGCCCAGCTGAAAGCAGTGAAGCTGTAGAGTTCCCAGGGTTGGCCTCTTGCCGTCTGCTGTGTTAGTAGCCAAGAGTCCTTTTCCTAAAACAGGATGGCTGCCTTGCTTGAGCACAAGGACTCCTTCCAGGTTTGAGTAGGCTGTGGTAGGCCTGTGTACCTGTGACGAGAAGCTTGATGGTCACCCTCAGCACTCCTTTTGGCATTGGATTGCTGGAAATGAATGCAAAAACCTCAGAGATGGGTAGCTAAGGCAGCTGGGCAGGTAGACTCCCTCTCGTCCTGTAAGGCGCCCGTACTCAGATCTCCTTCCACTCGGCAAGCCCCAGATTTACACCCCTCTCTCTGAGGCCACAAACTGGAGTCTGGCTTCTCAAGGGCTCACATTAGAGGGAGAACCAGTGACCAGTAGCCATACCTGGGGCCAGTGCTGCCAGGGAACAGCCAGGCTCTTGGCAGGGAGCACTGATGTCACACTTAAATGGCCCCTCCCATCCTGCAATAGACATACTAACTTGGGCTGGACAAGTTCCTGGGCCAGGCCAGCTGCAGAGAAGAAATCTCCAGCCTTGGGCACTGCACTACCACCCAACCCACCTCAGGTTGCAGACGGAGATAAGCAGTTGCCAGGGGGTGTCTGTTTCCCCTTTTACTACAGCTGCTGCGACCACAGTGATTTCTCAGGCAAAGGAAGGCACTCAGGGAAAGGTGGGTGGGCTTTAGCAGAGAGACAGGGCTGGGCAACTGGTCCTGCTGTCCCCCAGTCTCCTGGCTTCTGGCCTCTCTAGCCAAGTCCTGTGCTTGTGTCTTTCTGGAGATGCTCCAGCCTGGATGGACACATGGTGTTGTTCAGCTTGAAGATCAAAGTCTCAGCTCTTCCCTAGCTCTGGGTAGGCAGAAGGTCAAACAGGGCATACCCAGGTTGATACATGTGTTTATCCTTCCTTGTTTCTTTCTTACATTGATTGCCAAACATTGCAGTTTGCCTATATATAATGTGGGTCCATGTCTGTGTAAGTTCTCATTTATTCAACTTACAGACTCAAATTTTTGATATTCTTGGCAGGCCTCCGACAATGGCATGTTACCATCAGGGAGCTCAGGTTTTGGGTGACTACCATGGGCTGCCAGAGTGCCTCTGGTGTGCACATGTGTGTGCCACGGCCTTGCAGGCACCAAAGTTCTGTGCCACAGGACTTTGCCACACAGACATAAACAGTGTCGGCAAGGGAAGGGTGGTAGCTCTTCTCATGCCCCTCTTCAATGCTCACGCTGAAGCTGAGGTCTAGGAAAATACAGAACTGGAGCAGGAGGTGCGGAGGTGTGGCAGGTGGCACCACACTGAGGAAGTGCCTTGGTGGTAAGTCTGGTTTAGCCAGAAGTGAGCAGCCTAGATGCCTAATGGTCAGACCTGACTGTCAAGGCTTGTTTTAAGGATGCTGCCTCATGACATACTCTTGATGGCCTAGTCATATGCCAGCATGTCTTGCCTTTAGCTCTTGATACTGGTGGAATGGGTGGGATTTTGTGGTCCTGAACTAGCCCAGTGAGCTTACCTCTCCAGCATTAATACCACCTTCCTGTGAAGGCTTCCCTGACCCCTGGCCTACAGTGAACTGCTCTCTCGACACCTATGGGCTCGCTCACCCTTTGGCATTCAGGGGACAGTATATAGCACAGACTCTGAACCTAGACTGCCTGAATTTAAACCCACCTACCATCTGCACGACATTTGGTGAGTCACTTAACTTCTTTGTGCCTGTGTACTGTAAAATTGGAACTGTAATAGTACCCACCTAAAAGGATTTGTTACGTGGATCAAAGGAGCAAATATAAGTAAGTCAAGCACTTACAAGAGTTAAGCACTTAGACACAAGAACGCTCATCATCATCGTCAATTATTACTTCCTGGTCAGGGGAGTTAATTTGCAAATATCTTCACTCTCTCTAACTAGACTGTGTGTCCTGCTGGGGAAAAAGCTTGTTCTATTCTCTGTAATCTTCCCCAGGGCTGGGTGTATTGGCTGGACCATGAACTTGTAGAAAACAGCCTAAATCCTGGGAGTCACACAGACTTGGGTTCAAATCCTAACTCTAGCTGTTAAGTTCTGGGCAAGTTATATAACCTCTCCTAGCTGTTTCCTTAACTGTAAAAAGAAAACAGGTCCCTCTGTATCCGATGAAGTCATGCAAACTGCTTCGTCTTCCCTTCAACTGATGCCGGCTGACAGCAGCCTAAGTGGTTATACCCAGCCATAGCCCGGCTTGACTGAGCTGGACACCCTTTGTGCCCCACCTCCCGAAAAGCTTTGGGGTTCTTATACCTTGAGGGCCTCATGCCAAATACCGAGTGGGAAGTAAGGCAAGTGGGGGTTGATGGGCAGAGCTACGTGTGACAGATGCTTTTCTGCGTAGCCAAGGGGCCAAAGAAGGGGCACTGCGGCCTAGCCAGCCATGCCCAGCTGGACACACTAGGCCCGGTCTGTCTGTGGGCCGGGGCAGCCAGCGGGTCCTGCTGCCTCACAGTAGGACATGTCCTCCTGCTCCCAAACACATTAATGTGCCACTAATAAAATTGTTCTGGCTTATTTACCAAATTAATACAAACGGCACAGCCTGTTAATTTGCATGTTTCCTAATTACTGAGGAAGAGCTCCCAAGCCCAGGCAACACACACACCTCAGTGCCCACCCAGCCGGGCTGCAGGCTCACCCCTCCCAGCTGCTGGTGGGTAAGGGAGGGGAGAAGGGGGAGGAGGAAAGAGGACAACCAGGCAGCCCCTAGCTTTCCCTGGCTGGGAGCAAACGCGGGAGGAAAGGTGGCGGCAGCCATGAATTTATTCAGTTTCCCACAGTCTCTTTCTCAGCAGCTGCAGAGCCCCGGGCCTGCAGAAAAATATACTCAGCCCCTGTTCCCATCCCTTCCAAACTGTTCCCCTTCTTTCCCTTGTCTGGATTCTGTCCAGCTGCTCAACACAGGAACTACTTCAAACAGGCAGTGGGGGCTGAGTCATTCTGCTCTAAGCAGTGGGGCACATTCTCTGCCTGGGGTGCAGCACAGGCCAGGAAAGTGCTGGGGCTCACTGAGATGTGCAGGAAGGACAAGAAGTGGAGGCAGAGGCTGGTGTTCTCACAGATCCCACTACCCTCTCAGCTGGTCCTGCCCTCCCCAGCCAATCAGCCTTCGGATTCTGAGAGAGAGAGAGAGAGAGAGAAAGATGAGTGAGAGTGAGTGAGAGAGAGAATTACTTAACAGTTCAGCTGTAAGACCACAGAGGAAGTTCTGACTGCCTTGGGGCTTCATTTAGTTGTTTTTCCTCTCCTGTGCCGGGAGCCAAATTGATGTCTAGTGGCTCCAAGTTTGGGGTAAAGCTGAAAAGTCACAGGAAGGCTTGGGTAAAGGAATTTAAAGACTTGATCACGAAGGACACACAGCAGGGGGCTGAGTTTCCGTGGTGACTGGGTGGCCAAAAGGAGGTATAGTACAGAGGGGACTTACTGGTAATGGAGGAGAGCAGGAGACCCCACACATGTGGATCCACCTTCCCTTTGTTACGTGCCAGGACACTAGAGAGGCAGGTCCCCCGACGTGTACACTGGCCTTGCCTCTGTGCACAGCACCTGCGGCTGCACAGGAAATTAACCAGCAACAGCCAGCCTCAGCTCGGTAGTTTGAGAGGCTGAGGAATGCCTGGAAGACAGCTGTAGGGAATGTTCCTGCCCCCAAGGGAGGCAAGCCACCACAGGCAGGACAGGCAATGCTGGGTAAAGCAGGCAGAAGCAGCAGCTCAGGACAGCCCTGCCCTAGGGAATCTGCAAATGAAGACTTCAGGGGTAGGGGTGCTGGCTCCAAGTTCCTCTAGAAGGACGAGCAGGAACGCTCAGGGCTACACCTGGGTCGGTGACATCAGGGGCCCCCTGACGACAGGGTTCCTAGGCAGAAGCCTCCTCCATCCTTCCTACATACTGTCTGGCCAAAATCCTGCTTTAAATACCCCCAAAGCCATCAGCAACAAGTGTAGCAAGAAGCTGGGAACTGGGAACAAGGTGGAAATGAGGCTTGCATGGGGAGAAGGCATTGAGGAGCAAAGAAAAAGCCTGGTACTGTTAGGTAGGATAGACAGCAAACCAAGGCGGGAGCACGGCGAAGACATGTCTCACCCACTAACTCAGCAGTCCCGAGCCTGGTCCAATAAGATTGCCAGGTGTTCCAACATCACAAGAAACACCATGGTAGCATGGGAGGAGGGGATTCCTTGACATTCTGTGTATCACTTCCACTATCTGGGAAAAAAAGCCTTTGAAACTGTGTATTCAACCCAAGGTTTAGAAGTGGAAGATGAGGGGGTCCGCAGTGCCCAAAGAAGAAGCCCATAAAATAACTCTGGTTAATTGCCTACCTCTGGTCACTGTCTGTATTATGAGGGAGTCCCCAATGCTGATGGAAAGAGCCCATAAATAACTCTGGGTACCTGCCCCAACTTTAATTAACTGTCTCCTGTGACATGTCCGTTTTACAACAAGATGACAAATGTGGTCTGGAGCAAGATAAGGATTCGGGCTAACAACCCTCCACACATACCCACGTTTGGGTAGTGATGAGCCCCCCCCCATCCCAGGGGAAGCTGGTACCATCTTTACTTGCCAGTCAGTATGTAACTCCCTCACCCCCATCCCACCAACTACGTAAGTCCTCAGGACAAAGGACCTGATGCTCTTGCCACCCAAGCCTGTGCCTTTCACCCCGCCCCCCACCCCATGCCCCGTAATGCATGTTCTCTTCCACAAGAACATATCACCAATAAACTCTGCAACAGAACTGCTGATCGGTAATTCTTTATCACGCCAGCAGGAGAACCGAGTTTTTCCTGTACCAGGGCCTGCTTTGCCTCTCCTGGGCTGAGTGTGCACCTGCCCTCCCAGCTCCATTTCTTCATGTGTAAATGGGTTTCTAAGATTCTCTCTGCTCAGAATTTTCTAAGGTTAGGGCGGGGGGCTGGGTGGCACTGGTGGCAGACCAGGGTGACTGGCAGTGGATGAGAGAAGGGCAAATGGAGAAGCCCCACACGTAACTGCCAGATCCTGTACAACTTGCAGAAACAGGACTGTGGGGAACGCATAGAGGAAAAAGGCCCTCCAGCCTCTTCCCAACCCGAGTATCCCATTCAGAGCTTTCTGCAACGCCACGAGTAGCGATCCAGAGCAACAAGAGTGCAACTGAGACTCCTCTCCCGTCACGTGGCAGTGGTCACGCCGTGGAGCTGGCTCCTCCACCACCACTGATGCTGCACGAAGGCTGTGATGTGCTGCCACAGTTGAGCCGTGAACTTGAAGAAACACCTCACTTTGATAAAGTAGCAGCTTAACACAGCCACTGTGTCCCCTGCACTCCCAGCCACGCGCAGGCACACCAATGTCTTTCAGAGTTGATGAACATCAACACAAAGCGGTTAATAATGTGACACCCTGGGAGCGGAGAGGTGGTGCCAAAGAAATGCCTCCTGGGTCCCCGTTGGCGTCAGCTGCCAGTGGGGAGCAAGCAATCTTCCCTGTGCTCCTGGGGCAGCAGGGCTCCAGTCCCCATCAGTGCCTCTCCCCTAATCCTGCATCACCTCCAGACCAGACAACTTGTAAGTCCAGCCCACATGGCTGCTTGCTCTCCAGAAAACCTCTTTTCTGTCATCTATGTGCTGGCCCGAGCCAAAGCCGTAGGAATGCCTGTAAATCAGGCCTGGGTTGGCAGTGGCAAAAAGGGTCAAGAAGCTCCTGGAAATTGAGAGAAGGCCTGAGCAGTGAGCCAGGTGGCTCAGGGTGTCTTTCTCTCCTTGAATGCTGCAGGGATGAGGGGTGGGATGACAGAGGTGGGGGACAGCTTCTGGTCCTGCCTGAGGCAGAGAAGCAGCCAAGGCCATAAGCATCCTGAGTCTGCTGGGAAATGCAAACCTGCTGACTCTAGGCCTTTGCAAGAGGTTAACAGTTTACAAACTGACGCAATCTGTTCCTTGGTGCAGACAATGAGGAAAGCAGACTGTTCATCTTCCCAAACCTGGGGCTGGTGGCTGGAAGGAAATTTAACTCTCTTCCCTGAGGTTCATGCAGGGAACATGGCTGCATCAGAGGGCCCTCTTCCTGCCCCTACCCTCTGTCTAGAGGGTACCACTGTTAGCTGCCTTTCCCACAGGTTTCCTGAGCCTGAGGCAGACTCTGGAACACCTTCTGAAACTGGAGCACACCTGCCCAGCTCCTCCGCATGTCCCCTGGCTGACGTGCAGGAGGGCAGCGCTAGCCAACAAGAGCAGTGAAGACTGGCTTTCATCAGGTGCCTTCAGGCAGCATACTGTACCTCAACAGCCGCGTTCCCCCAGAGAACTTCAGGCTGTACTGGAAGGCCCCTACGGGGACTGAGCTAGGGTGACAAGGTGGTTGGCCTTTGTTTGGTCAGGAGAAATCAGTGTGTATGACTGACCTACGGAGTAACGGCATGAGGTTATCAAATCTCTGACCTGGTCCAAAGGACCAAATGGTGTCCACACAGGTCAAGTTTGAAAGCTGGTTTCCTTTTCACAGGCATTGTATCTCCCTGGTCCCACGACCTGCTCTGAGGACTGGTGCGCTCTGCTCTGCTCTGCAGACTCCAATTCTCAGGCTTCTTCACCTGGGTGGCTGTGGGTTTCTACGGAGAACCACAGTCTGCCTTTAAAGAGCACTTACGCTGGCACCCATGATTCCTTTCCCTCCCACCACTACCCTGGCTCCAGATCGCACCTTCTCCTGCTGCCTCAGGCATCTATTTCCATCAGTTATGAGACAGAGAACTTACTATGCTGTCCAACTCCCTTTTACTTCTCCGTCCAATGCGGCTGGCTGTTGCTGTTGATATTCCAATGTAACTACCACTTCAAAGGTCACTCAAGACCTCTTAATTGCCATTTTAATAATTTCTTCTAAGGTTTCATTATTTTTGACCTTTTGAATGATCTGACAAAAGCTAAGCACCCACTTTCTATTTCGAAACTTTTTTAGGCCTCTGTGATTCCCAATTTGGCTTTTTCCTCTCTGCTCTTAGTTTCAATTGTAAATTCCTTCCCACCAACACGCCCCTTGAATATGGATATTCCCCAGGGGGCCATTTTAAGCTGTAGACAGTCCCCATGTTTCACAGTTCTCTGAGTTAAATGACACCACCACGTCTATTTCCAGTTCATACCTCTCTTCAGAATTCAACTCCACCAGATAAACTTCAAATGTAACACGTCTATCTGCTGTCTTCACTGTAAAACCTGCTATTCCAACTGCACTTCTTACCCCAGCTGGTAGCACAAGAAGCTTCAGAATCATCCTTGACTCCTTTTACATTCACAGTCAATCCCCAGGTCACACGGATCTACTTCCTAAATGCCTCTTCAATTCTTCCCCTCTCCTTATCCTCACTGCTGCTCCCTGAGTAGTGCAAGCCTTAGCTTTGGCCAATAGTGTCCTCACTGGCACCCCTGCCACTAGCCTTGCCTCTTCCTCAAGGCCCCTTCACAACGCTGCCGAGTGTGGCCTCCCCCAGGCAGTCTAGCACAGTGTTAGCACGGCCCTGAAGCCCGGCCTCCTGGCTTCAAATTCCGCTCCACTACCTACTGCCCTGAGTTGGTTTTTTGATCTGTCTGGCTCTATGATTTTCCTATTTGTCAAATGGGCATAATAACGGTAATTGCCCCAAAGGGTTTACTGAAGAAAAACATGATTCAAGTTAAACACTTAAGAAGAACCTGGCATACAGTAAGAGCTCAGCAAATGATGTTGTGGTTACTTTCTGAAAAATCCAAATCTGGTCACCTTTCCTTTACCGAAATCCTCTCCTTGTTCTCTGCTGAAGTTCAGATTCCTCAGCTCCTTATAACTGGGTTCTTATTGGTCTCAGTTTCTACCAGTTTGGTTCTCATCATTGTGCTCTAGTTATACCAAACCACCCCCGGCTCCACACATGTGACACATTGTTCCAGGGCTCTGTGCGTGTCATTTCCTTTGGCAAGAATGCTCCTTCCTATTTACACACCTCTACCTAACCCTTCCATTAAAATTCTGCACAGATGTGTTTCCCCTTGAACCATTCCATTATTCCCCCAGGTAATGCTTTCCCCCCACAGCGTTTGTTTATACCATTTTTAATTATGTTACTGTAATAGGCATTTACTAATGGTACCCTACTAATGGCACAGAGCAGACAGTCAAGAGATGATGGAAGGTAAAAGGTCTCAGATTCTCCAGATCACTGGCAGTAAACTTGGAGAAGGAAAGTTCCTGGGACAGAAAACTGTCTTTGGAGAAATCCCATGGCACCAAATTGACTGGAGAAGGCCTATTTTGAGGTGTCACCTCTAAGGTGACAGGGCTGTCCCATAGTTGCCCCTGCCAGAGCAGGCTTGCTTATAGGAACCCGAAGGGGCAGAAACCAGCCTCGGTCCGTGCAGTCAACACTGATGACTCACAGGCACCTGGATGTCATGGGCAGAAGGGGCTGTTCTGCAGTTGGCTTTGCCTGTGCTGAGTATAACTGGTGTGAGGATGGATTCCTCTGCTTATCCAGGCATGAGCGCAGGCAGCAGCTGTGTCTGTCTCCCTCTGGTCTCCGACACATCCACCCCCTCCTGGCCACCCTCCCTGAGCCAGGAAGTGGTAAAGAACAAAAGCAGACATGAGACAGCTATAGGAAGAGCTCGGAGAACAGGACAGGACCCCAGGCCCCTGAGCGAATATCTGAGCACAGGGCTGAGAGAGCCTTAAGTTTCCCACCAGTGCTGGAAGGTCTCGGGTTCTTCTGGGACGACAGGGAAACCTTTAAGGAAATGCAATTGCTGTTGGGTTTGAGGTGATCTGGGTTATAGACTGGGAGCCAAAGCCTGGCTAGGTCACTTCAGAGTTCTCAGAACTGGGCTATGGCCACAGGGGCCACTCAAAAGCTGTCGGGATGGGACAGGAGTGTCCTATGTTGGGAAAAAGGAGACAGAGAGCTCCTTCTCTTTCACCATCACCTGTTCTCTTGGCAAAAGGGACACAGCCACTGATACCTGTTGCAGGCCAGAAAAAAGCATCAGAGAGAAGAACCTGAACAAATAGAAATTCTCTACCTACAGCTAGGGACCAGGCAATTTACATGTGTTATTAAACTAAATATAAGAAACAGCAAACAATTTTAACACACGGAGAGCCCATCGCTCCAGAATAATGTCAGATCAACTGCATGACACAGTCGATGGCAGCAAGACGATGAAGGAACACTTTCACCAGAGGGGGAGGGGGACTCCTCACCTCTCATCATCAGCCCAGCATCATACCCGAGCTCCTCTTGTTAAATCCACACCCCTGCACTCACGTGTATCCTTTCTTACCTTCACCCTGCCTTCACTTGCCAAGCAGGAAGCCTGGCAAGGGCCTGTAATCCTCACTAACCTGTGCACTGTGCATGCTGTGCTTGATTCCGGGGAGGGCACCCTTTTCTGGTCCACATGAAGGCAATGTAGTAGGCTGCCAGCAGCCCTGCTAATCCATATCCTGGAACAGGCCAGAGAGAGGCCTGTCCTCTCCCCTCACTCCTCTAAGAAGCTACCCTTTTAGGTCCAGTAGAGAGATGTGGGCATTTCGGGGGTATAGGGACTCAGAACAGGCCTTCCCAAGATGCGCTACTTTGGGATGTGAATTCTTTTAAGATTAAGGCAATCAAGATCCTGCAGGCTCACAAGAAACTTTTACTGCTCCCCCTTAAAGAATTTAAACGGGGAGTCTTACCCATAACAAGAGATAACACCAGAAATAACTTTTTGACTGATCTATAGGACAGGGCAAACGTCTAATCACTGAACATCTGCTCTTACTGTTTTGTGAATGACTTTCCTCCCCTCAGAAGCCACAAGGTGTCTTACCTCGCCCTTAGCTCAAATGCCATACACCTCATCTTAACTTTCTGTCTCTGAACCACATGTGCGTGGGGTCTCTGACTCTCTCATGTATGTGGGATTCCCACATGTATCTATGTAATTAAATTTGGTTATTTCTCTTGTTAATGTCATCTGTCTCATGCAGATTTAATTAAATCTCATGACCAGCTAAAAGAACCTAGGAGAGTAGAGAAAAATTTCTTTTTCCCCCACAGGGGACTCTGCTCAGGTCTGATGCACATTCCCAAACTGTTACAAACCTCTGCCAACACGGTAAGGGACATACAACACCCTTTGAGATGATGAGAGGCCCGTAACAGTCTTTGGGTTCTAGCAATGCCAGTGGGTGAGGGCTGTGTGCGCTCATCCAGCTGTTACATGGGAAAACTGGATTTTTGCTCAGTATGACCTGGAGGGCCAGTAATCTCTCAGGTCACCCATTATAAGGTCTGGGCACGTACAGCAGAGATAGGATACACACTGCACACTGGAGGCCAGATCGGCCTGGCTAGTGATGCTGTTCCCGGCCTCTTCTGTGGATGGAGGTTGGAATTCCTCACTGCTGATTTGCTATTACTGATGATAATTAAAGTATGACACTACTTACACTGTCAGAGTGAAGCTCTCACATGTCAGAGCCCTCCAAACTCCCTGAGCAGGGCTGGAGTTAGTGCCTGGAGAAACGTGGGAGCAATGGGTGTTGGCCGGCATGGGCATTTTCACTGCACTGGGGCCACATTCCCTCTTCTTCCTCTGTTTTACCCACGGCCCACGACGTGGGCTCCCGATGTTCTTTGGTGGCCTAGTAACCAGCTCCTCAAAGCTCTCAAAGCCACTGGAGTAAGATCACAGGCAACAGAGGGAGAAAGGACATTTTGTAGGGTGGGTCAGCAACTTGGCTGTCGACACAACTCTGCCCATCCTCTTGACAGCAGCCTGGGTCCCATTAATCACAATTATTCTCTCATTCCCATTTCAACCGAATGTCCCAAGTGCAATTCCGCTTAACAAGGTCCTAGGAGCTAGTGGGTAGCCCCTCAACCCTACTATTTGACCAGGCTGATTTTGCCCTGTTCTTGGCAGGCAGTAGCTATCCTGTGTTCTCAAAAATAAGGCCAGGTGGCCTTACTTGTCTGTCTCTACCTTCCAATTTGGTTGCAATAAGCAGAAATCCATTGACACCTGCCCTCTGCTCCACGTGGGGAGTGTTCCCCCAAAGTAGGCATGTTCTGAAATGGGGATAGGAAATGAAGATGCTTAGTATGTCCGGCTAAGATTTCCCAGAAGTAATAATTAAGAGTCCCTTTGACTTTAAGGGAAGCACAGGGAGCCTGACCCTTGCCTAAGCCTGGCTGTGTGTTCGAGGCTCTTCTGACTGAGAGTAGCCTGGCTGCAACTGCTGCTGTCAGTGCAGCCCCTCACCACAGACTTCCTGCCACCAGGCCCTCTGAAACAGCTCTGAGACTCCTGCCCCCACCCCATCACTCAGTGTAAATACCATTGAAGCAATTTGACTTCTTTTAATGCTGTTCTGAGGTGCTTTCAATTGCCCACTGCTCATGGGCAGCTGCCTGGAGCCAGTGGGCAGGGAAATGCAGAGTAGGGAGGGCAGAAGCAGCAGAAAGGAAGGGAAAGGCCAGCCACGTTCTCTCTCTCAAGCAGGTACTCACAGGGACACCACAGGGAGGATGGAAAGAAAAAGAAGGGCTAAGAAGAGATTCTTAGCATCTTCTGTCTCCTCAAAGAGAAAGGATATGAGATGGTGCTTACACCTCTCCATCTCACCAACTCCATTTCCTCCAAGTCCCCTCCCAGGACCCTCTGCTCTGGTCTAGATGATCTGCCTGGCATGTGAGCTGTCCAACCTCGTTCCCGTAGGCCTGCCAGTTGCTGAGGCGACAATCCCGCACCATGGTTGTAAAAGCCAGGTAAGCAATAGCTCCTGCTCTGCCAGACGCAGAGGTGGCAGGGCTCACTCAGAGACATGTTTCTTCATTTACCAGTAGAGGAATGTTAAGGCAACCCCCTTCAGGATGTTTCTGCCCAGGAGTGCAGAATGAAAACATGTGAAGCTGTTTGTAAGAGGTAACCCCACACCGCTTTTTTCTTCCAGGAAGCCTTCCCTAATTCTTATTCCTAACAAAGAACTCCATATCTTAGTGTTCATGTCCTGTCCTGAATCAACTTGTTCTTGTTAATCCACTTTCAGCTGTGTCCTCTGAGTGAGGCTGTTTGCTGGTTTCTTGGGTGCCACCCCGCAGTCCCACAGTCCCACAGCCTATGCACAAGCAGCAGGATTCCAGGCAGCACTGGAAGGTGCTTGAAGGAGGAAGATCCTGGGCTACTGGGAGAGGCAGCACTTGGCAGCGCTCTTTTGTTCCTGGGCAGCACCTTCTACATGGCTGTATTCCTGGTGGCGATCCAGAACTTCCCTAACAAAGACAGCTCCCAAGACCAGGTGGACAGCAAAGAATGCAGGTTAAAGTTATAATAGAGTACAGTGTGCCCTGAGAGGGGATATCTTTGTGGTTGAGCCTTACATCTCTAGGAAGATACAGCAGGGCGGAAGAAGGACCAGGGATGTCCAGTGGAGCAAGAAGGCTCTGCAGTTTCCACTTTGACATCTGAAGAAAAAGACCAACAGTTCCCATTATAGGAAAGAGGGAAGGGAATTAGCATTTATTGAGTACCTGCTGTGTGCCACACACTGAATTAGGTTCGAAGACTGCATATTGCCTTAGTTAATCCTCACAACCATTTTGTGAAGTGGTTATTTTTAGTCTCATTTTATTGATAAGGAAAGGAAGCTCACAGAGATTAAAGAACTTATCCAAGGTCATTTGGTAAGTAGAGAAGCCAGAATTTGAACATGGTCCTGCTTACTTGCAGAGACTGGCTCTTGACATTGGGAGAATCACCCCCAGATGTCTATGAGTTCTCTGAAACTCTGACCCAGGGAGCGGAAGGCCCGTAGAGCCTGGGAGTGGGGCCTGGAGGCATGCTGAGGCAGGCCAGGAAGTGGACCTGGGAGGGATATGTCTTCCTGCTGGCCCGGGCTGCTCTGCTTTTGGACCAAAGGGTGATGTGTCAGTATAAAGGAAGAAAGTCATTAAGAAAGCTGAGATTTCCCTCTGCACAGATTTGCCTGAGCTGGTTTCCCCAATGATCCCACGCTGAGCACTCCAGTTAGCAGTGTTCTGGGCTCATTACCCTCTGGGACTCATTGCATCTATTCTCTGCTGGCTGCTCAGCATGAGCCCAGCCCCAGGAACTCATCACCTCTCTGCCTGCCTGGGAGAGCCACCAGCTGCAACCCCTTTTCCTGGGTGTGGTCAGGCTAAGGCACCTCCTTGCCGTGAGGCCAGATTTCACCACTGCTATTTCATTCTGTCCATGCTGCCCTGGACTCTGCAGAGGAATGCTACAGCAAACAACCCGAGAGGGGCTCTAATCTCTGAGGTTCAAACCTCTGAAGCTACAGCGGGCACCTTTAGATTCCAGTGGTGGGAACATCAGCCACAGCGAGATGGCAAGAACCAGGGAAAATGTAGAGAGTTCCCACAAGGTGGGAGGGTGTGGCCCACAGGCTGCAGAGAAGGTAGAGAACGTGGCCTACCTTCCTTCCTCCCAACCACCCCTGTGAATCTGCCTTTTTAAATTAAAAAATTTTTTAAAAAAAATGCTCACCTGAGGATATGTTTATTGATTTTAGAGAGGGAGGAAGGAAGGGGGAGGGAGAGGGCAGGGAGAGGAGAGTGGGGAGGGAGGAGAGATGGGAGAGGAAGAGGGAGAGGGGAGAGGGAGGGAGGAGGGGGAGAGAGAGGGAGAGGAGGAGAAACATCAATGGGTTGCCTCCTGTTTGTGTCCTGACCAGGCAATCTTTTGGTGTACAGGATGATGCTCCAACCAACAGAGCCACCTGGCCAGGGCAATCTGCCTTTTTAATCCTCTCACCAAACAAAATCCTTCTGGCTTCCCCAACTGAAAACTGAGTTTATTGTTGAAAAGCCCAGAGAATTCACCACTGTGAATATCAAGACATTTAAAACTTATAACCATCCCGTAGGCCACAGATCAGGCAGCTATCCATCTTATTAGAATAACTCAACACTGCTGATATTTATCTTATTAAACTAAATAGTTAAGAAAGCCTTTTCCCATGTCATAGTTACTGGGTGTATGGTTTTCTGATCACCTTTCTGACTATATTCATCGGCTCATTTCTTTTCCTCTGTTGAAATCGGCCTCAGAATTACAAACTGCTGAGCGACAGCAGAAGTTTTAAATTAAGCATTCATGGGTGGAGGTGAGCTTGGGAAATGATGGTAGGTCTCGAGGCAGGCAGGAAAGATTTAATGCCTGGTGTGTGTGAGGAAAGCTGAGGCTCATCGATGAGTCTGGATCAAGCCAGGGACGGAGGAACCAGGGGGAGGAGGCGAAGAAAGAAGGCCAAGGAGGAGAAATGTAAAAGCTCTCTGATCAAAGGGCCAGACATGCTGCATGACAAGATGAAAATTATTGGTGACTTTGAACCGTGGCTAATGCCCACCTCCGTGCAAGGCATAAATACCTGCTGTGCAGAAAAGTGTGTGTGTGAGGTGGGACCTTGGGAGAACGGTCAGCCAGGCGCTGGTGCCTCTTTCCACTTCTCTTTGGACACCGACAGGTCCATGACTCTACCTCGTCCAGCTAGTTCTGTGTTACAAGGCACTTACCCTGGGTGTAGGACAGTAGAGGTCGTATTACAAAGGCTGGTCTTGAGGTAGCCTGGGGCAGAACTTGTGTCCTCAGAACCCCAGTTTGTCTCAGGACATGCAACCACCTCTCTATTCCCTGTCCCTATAGGGCCGTGGAGCAGGCCAAGGCCCGTGATCCATGGAGCACTGAACAAAGACAGGTGTATGTCACTGCTGTTGCTGCTACAACTGACCACTATATGGGTACCTCATTCAGTCCCAGAAAGGAGGCCCAGGGAACTGAAGATGACTTACTGACAGGGCCTTAACCGTGACCAGTGGTGCAGGGAAGACTGGCAGCAGCAGGGGCAGTTCCCCAGGGTTCCGCCCCCTGCACCAGCCATTCCCTTTACCTTGGTTTATCTTCTTTCACTGCAGAGCGGCTCCTGTGTGTGAGCCATAAAACTGTGACTGCTGCAGTCCACAGGCCTGGGTTGGGGACAGCTCAGCTTGCTGATGTAGGACAGCCTGGGACCAGGAGGCCCAAGCAGGGGGCTGATTCCCACTGGCACCTCCCTAGAGGGTAGTACCAGAGAATCCTTCCCAAGTTTGAAAGGCTCTTTGAGGACCAGCAAAAGAAAGAGCCACTCCCAAACTCTGGCTTCTCCCCAGTCTCCCATTCACCAAGGGTCTCCATCCTCTGCCTGCTGGTTTTGCACTCCCCCCCCACCCCCTTTTTCTCAGCTTGCTCTGATCTACACTCTTGCTCTTGGGCTGACCTCCTTCCCCCACCATCCAGACATCCACTTCTTTCTTTTGATCAATTTTGTGCTCCAGTCTTCTAGCTAGTGGGAAAAAAAATATTACCTTCCAAAGTGACTGGCCCCCTGTAACATTTTTAACACGAGCGAGTCACTCAGATCCCTGATGGGAGGGCAGGCAAAGGGGAGAGAATTACCTGGCGCAACTTGAGGTGGGCAACAGGGTAGAGTTCTTTACTTAAGAGTCAGCTACCTTGGGCAATGAAAGAGCTGCAGAAGCTGAGGGTTAGAGAAGGTCTTCTGAAGATTCAGGTGCAGGCTTGTATGGGGTAAAAGAGGCTTTCGGAGGAGGAAAGAGAAACAGCTAGCTGACTTCCTGTCAGGCACAGGGTGACAGAGCTCACAGCTCCTAATGGTTTACAAACATAGAACCTTTGCCAAAATTTGTTCTTGTCAATTTGAAAGCCTTAAAACCCCCTAATTACCTGTCTAATGAGACCTTCTAAAGAGACTCTTCACCAAATGTCTGCAACGCACTTATTTAATCTGGTTGCATTCTAACCAAAATACAATTGCAAAATTTTAAATTAATTCCTTTTGATTTATGTGCTATTTTATAGCAATCAATTAAAGAATTATGTGTCAATTCTGTCTGCACTAAACCAGCACTGTCCATACAGCAGCCCGTCGCTCTAAACTGGAAGTTCCTAAAGGGTAGGGGCTAGTATTGGTCTCTTCACCTCATTCTATTGACCATCATTCTCTGTCCCATGGTACCCATCAATGTAACATCAAAATCCCAGGGGGACTAATTTTCAAGGCACAAAAGTAGGGTGGGATGTAAGAATGACATTCCAGACAGAGCCCATTGGGCTAGGCTTTGGACAGGAGATGAATATCGTCTGATTTCTCTTGACGGACGAGCTGTGTTCAGCGAACAGCCTGGCAAGTGGCTGTCACTCTGATGCTGAGCTCTGACAGGCATCGATCAGGCTGCAGCGTGAGCAAGCAGATACACACAGGGCCTTGTCAACATACTCAGCTTGGAAGGTAGGATGGCAACGCCCCCCTCAGTGGCTGCTGCTGGGAAGACTGCACCGATAGGGAAAAGGAGACAGTGCAGAGCCTCCTCAAAATACCCTTTCCTGAGCGGGAAGACAAGCTGTGGCAATGAAGGGGAGTCAGAAAGGGGAGGAGGGCCAGATCTAACCTTGACAGACAGGCTGCCAGGTTGAGAGCTTGTTCAAGGCACTGAGACAAGCAAGTCGGGGCACTAGGTAAACGGCCTGTAATCTGTGAGCTCAGAAGAAGAAAGGGCTCTCAGCAGCCCTAGCCCTCTCTCCCTTCCCAGCAGCTCTTAGAAAGCCTGATGCTGCCCTCGGAAAGCCAGAGGGAATTACAGAACACCCCATCTGAACTAAAGGTCATCTTAGCCACCCTCCTTCCTTACACCTCTGGGAGATGATCAGCTTCTCTCCAAATTTTCCATAACAGGGAGCTCTCCACCCAAGAGTCCATTGCACTGTTAGAAAGCCCTCTCTCAAGTTAAAACCTACCCACCTGTAGTTCCTTCTACTGGTCTAAGTTTTGTGGTCTGGAGCAATCTGGAATAAATCGGATCCCTTTTTCTTATTTACCAGGAGGTAACATTGGGGAAATCGGCTCTGAGGGCTGCTTTTGAGGGTTACGTGAGAAAAAACTCACTTATGAGGGACTAAAACAGGGTTTAACAAAAGTCCATGAACAGTGCTCACCCTGTCTCCACCCTCTATGAACAGCCACTCGTATCACTCATGTTTTCTCTGTCCTTTCTTCCTATCCCCCATGGTTCCCATTGCACTTGGACCTGGCTCCCACATTCTGTACTGCCTGGTCCCTTCTGAGGAATGTGCCTCCCATTTGTCAGGGACTCTCTACAAACACACCGCTCACAATTGATCACAATGATCCCAGATGTTGCTCAAGCAGAGCAGAATAATTACCTCCTTCTGTCTATACTATTTCTTTATTAATGAAGTTTTTATCAGTGACTTCACATGGTTATTAGTGTACAGTCTGTAGTAAACAAACTGGGGTAATTTTCAAATGAACTGCTGTCAAGCTAGGTCACCTTCTTGTAACTGGTTTTTTTAACTTAAACACAGGACTTGGCATTTGTTACAACTGGTAAATTGCAGCCTATCTTTCTCAGTACTTGAAAAATATGCTGAAACTTGATTTTCTGTTTTAAGAGAACAGTCCTGCTCATCTCAAATGTGGTAAGTGTGCCTTCTGGGCCTCTGCCTAAATGTTAGGGAGAGCAGACAGACCCAGCCATGGCAGACAGGAGAAACCTAAATCTGTGTTGTGGTTCCAAGATGCCCCATGTGTGAGGATGTGGTAAACGCTGATGGAAAGGAAAACCCTCTCGTGGGGAGACTGTGGGAAGCTCTGGAGGCAGAGCACACCGGCAGAAGCTGAGAAGGACGAGGTCTGAATCTACCTTTGGAAACCCAGACCCAGCCTCCTTCATGTTTATTGGACTGGAGGCTTTCAGGTAAGTGAAGCTCCTGCCCTTTACAGGGACAGGCATGGATCTGAGGGAAGAGTCTGTTAAACATGGAGCTAAGGCAGAGAAGAGCTTAGAAACATCTAGGAAATGATGCTCTTCCTCAGCACAGGAGGGCTGACTTGGCTCTGTCCCCTCCCCAAACCCCTCATCTCTGTAGCTTTGCCTATCTTCTTGGAACAATGGTTCTCTCAAATAATTATAGAATCTCTCTGGGGAAGGCTGACTGGGTCACAGGTAGACAGCTGTGGGAATGCAGAGAAGGATCTGGGCAGCAGCACATAAACTGGATTTGCAGGCTACATGATAAATGGAAGAGGGATTTGGGCCCAAAGACCAGGGGAAAATGGAGGGAGGGAGGACCAAAAACATCCGCCAAGAACCTGAGGCCGAAGCGAGCTTTTCTCATGGGCTGTTCTGATGGCAAGACCTCTGGGCATCCGAGGGGCTTGTGGGCTCTGCTTGAGGCCCCCCTGGCTTTTGACACGGCAGTGAGTCCTCCTCCTGGATGGTTTGGCAGCAGTGGCCTCATTGCTACAGGCAGTAAGCTGGACTGCCTGGTTTGGTGAAGGCAAACTTGTAAGGGCTTTCTTTTCTTGGTAGGAGAGTTGTAAAGCTGAGTTCTTTGGGGAAAGGGCTAAGAAGAACGATGAGGTGTGGACTCCCATCGTCTGTGTGCAAATGACATAAAGATGGACTGACTTAGGATCACCAGGAAACAGTGTTTTTTGCCAAAATTCTTTGTCTCTGTAGGGGCAAACAGAATAACCCTTCACACGCAAAAAGAGGAAGGAGAGAAAGAAAAGGGTGAACTGGATACATATCTTTGTTAACTTCTCTCTTACACACATGTACATACATATACATGTACACATCAGCTCCTGGTTCAGCTTATAAATACAGATGGGACCTGACGTGTCTCCTGGGGGTACAGGATGCCCCTGAGGCTGATTCTTCCTGATCCACAGTGCAGTGATCCCTGGGAAGCCTAACCTATGTGGGTGTTTACCCTCACTTCCTTGGTATCAGTCAAGCCTTCATTTGATGAACCTAAGACATCAGCTCAGAACCTCTTTTACATTCACGTCACCTCCAGAGAACTACTATTCTCCTGACTGCACCATTCTATCCCTTCCCATAACTTGGGGCTCTCTTGGGACTTTCCGCTCATAAGTCTACTTACGAGTTATCACCCCCATTTTATAGATAAGGAAACTGAAGATTAAAAAGTTAAATGTCTTAGGTTTAAGGCCATGCAGACAGTGACAGGACCAGAATTCAAAAGTGGGTCTCTGATTCCTAAGCCCACACTGCTAAGCATCACACCACCCCGCTGCACTGACAAGTCATTAAGACTCAAGGCCCCTCAAGTCTTCTGGTCTCAGCAGAGGCTAGAGCTGACAGGTGGCTGCAACCATGTGGAGTCAAGGGAAGGAGGATGGAACCGGTAGGCCCTGTGTCAGGATTGCACCTGAAGAGCAAACTACTTGCCAAGCCTTGGAGGAACGGGAAAAGCTTGGAGGAATAGCAGTGTGTGTGTGTGTGGGGGGGTGGGGGGGTGGGGTAGGGTGGAGGCGGGGCAGAAAGAATGAGGGCTGGAAGCGAAAAGCACAGAGCAGCCAGGCCTACTTTCTTTTATGCAGAGTAGAAAGAGAAAACCTTGTAGGGGACTTGGCAGAGAGACAGATCAATCACTGAGCCCTCTAAAGCATTATGAAACTCAGACCTGGATGGAAAGGGCAGAATGAAAAAACTGGGCATTGAAATGACGCTGGTTTTGTTCCTGTAAGGGTAACAAAAAAGGGGGTGAAGGGCAAAGACTGGGGGAGGGGGCAGACTCTAGGGTAGAGGTGCCGGCCCCACATCTACACCAAGAATGACTACAGGGCCAAAATATCTGGGGCTGCTTAGGAGACGCTCCAAGAGGCTTTGTAATCCTGTTAACCTTCCCCAAAGGTCACGCTCACCAGTAGAGAGACAGATAGATGGACAAATACTCATGTAAGTAGTTGTAAGAAGAAACTACAAACCAGAGAGAACATTCTCTGTCTACCAGCCCGAAGTGCACGAAGTGTACTAAGCCGGTGGAGTCGGGTGAAGGTGGCACACAGCAGAATGATTGATATTTTATGTGGGAACGGAAGATTTCCTGGAGCAGCAGGTTACACATACATTCTGCACTGACTGACGTCGCCCATCTCCTAATTGCTTTCTGCTTTCTCGCCCCCGTATAAAAATTGGTCCCGGCAGCTCTCTCGCAGCCCGCGCAGTGGGCCAGGCCACCCCTGGAAGCTGTTTTCAGTGGCAACACCTTCTTTCCCTCGCTCCCATCCCAAGGCTGTTAACAAAGAGCCTGCGTGTTTCCCCAGTTCATCCCACTCTTTCCAATCAGTGCTAATTGAACCACTTAACTCAAGACAATAACATTTGTCGTTTCAAACCATTAGAAAAACCGTCTCGGCTGAGGCGTTACACGTGAGGTCTGCTGGGGGATGGCAGTGCACACTCACATACAAATATGCCCACAAGGCTCACTCAACATGTAAACATGTGCACAATTAACAGTTCCAGGAGAAATTTTGCAAGTGTCAGCCTGTCTTTCTCAACCAGGGTTCCTCAAAAAAAAAAAGAAAAAAAAAAAAAAAGAAAAATCACTGCCAGTTCTAATTCAGGCCCTGAAAATGGCAGCTGTGGTCTCATCCTCTTCACTCTGAACCTCTTGTGCTCCCCAAGGTCCAGAGAAGAACAGGAAAGAGGAGACATGCAGACCTCAGCTCCACCCACACTTGGCAACTAGACTCCTTATGGGAGGAGGTAGGAGAAAGGGGAGGAGGAAGAAGTACTCCCCCCAAACGCTCCTGGGGGTTCCTTCTCGACTCCTCTGACATAAAGGATGCCTGTAAGCAGCAGCATTAGATAAAGGAGAGAGCGGTCCGTGGGGCACACATATTTGACATCCCCAGAAAGACCATCCTTTCCTACAGCTTCAACACAAGCCCTAAAAAAGTCCCCAAGAGTGAGAAGAGAGGGCTCATTCTTGGTGCTGTGCCCTCAGGGCCCTGGTGAGGAAGAGTGAGAGGAAGAAGAGGAGCAGGGAAAGGGGGAAACAATGACAAATGAGGAAAGGGAAAGAAGACAGTAGGAGCGGAAGGTGGGAGGGTGACCCCAGGCCGATTCGAACACTGTGGGCAGAAGGGAGAAAATGCATTTTTAGAGTGACGTTAAGATAACGAGTGAAGGTAGCTCAGGGCAGGGGACAGGTCCCTGGACTCTAATCTTAGCTCTGCTACTTGACACCAGTGGGATTTTAAGGGAAGCCCCTTAACTTCTTTGGGTGTTTTCTCATCTCTAGCCAGGGGATGGCATCAATTTCTGAGTGTCCTTCTAGCTCTCATACATCCCGAGTCCAATCCTGGGCTCTGTACCCTGAAGCTGCAGGCTCAGTGCCATCCCCTACGGCATGTTTCTCTCCTGTGGGGACCAGGGCCACACATGCTCTGGTTCAGATCCCTGCTGTGTAACCTTTAGGGCCTCTGTTCAACTACTTTGCCTCTTTTTGAGTTTTGGGGTTGAGCCAACAGGGACTACCTCTTCTGCCATGGGGTTTCCTAGACTGATGCCTTCCCCCTTAGAGTCCCATTGAGTAAAATCAATTAACTAATATCATTTGGGTAAGCTATATCAATTAACCAATCATTGTTGGATCTCAGAAGACAGAAGAGGTAGTGTTAGAACAGAGAGAGGCGAATGCTGGTCCGATCTTTAGAAAGAGGAAAAAAGAACAGGACAAAGAAAAGCAAAGACAGTGAATTCCATGACCACAGGGTAAGAAAGTTAGTCTCTTCTGGACCACATCCCAGAGGCTGTTGTTGAAACATAATTTAGGAGATGGCAGAAAGCCAGAGATCATTATGAAATGATATGTGCTCATGAAAAATACGTCAGACTAACCTAATTTCCTTTGTAGGTGAGGTCACTAGTCTGTGAGATGAGGAGACTCTCATAAACCTGCTTCCCCCAAGGGACTGAACTTTGGGTCAATAGCAGAGCACAGAATGACAGCCACAAACAGAGTTATTTTCTTTTCAACTCCTTTGATTAAGTAGTCTAGGCTTACTGCTAATCTGTCTTACTCTGTCTTTACCACGTCTTTAACAACAACAAAGGGTAGACCTCAGGCTCAGAACCTTGTAGGCAAGTAAGATGTAGCCAGAATTCAGTAACAATATTCTGTATTCTCTGGACTTACTTTTAAGGTTTCCTTCCATTTATGGTAAAAGGTACATTTCCATTTTAAAGAGTTTCCTTTAAAATAACTAATTTCAGAAAGTAAAATAATTAATTACAAAGAAAAATATTAAGGAAGTAATAGTATAGGGGGTACTTGGATTTGACCACAGCACGTAGATAGCGTAAGAATACCTGAAGTCTGGGAGACAGTGCTCCAAGTGAAACGTGGCTGGACCACAGCAGAGAAGGACCATTTGGTGGCAGTTTGGCTACCCGAGCCTACGGGCACTTACTAGAGAGAGGCCCACTGTTGCCCACTCAACAGCCATTATTTCCCCTTCTCCCTGCTGGCAGGTCTTCATTGTACTGCCTTGTGATATTCGTATGTAACTCAGGAAAACTCTGACTGCTCTAAGTTACTTTTTGTGCCATGACCTCTCTGGCAATTGAGGGAAACATAGGGACCCCCTTCACAGAATAATACCTATTTTTTATTGAGGTATAAGTGACATACAATATTAGTTTCAGGTGTAAAACATGATTCAATATCTGTATATATTGTGTATTTTTGAGTATATAAATTAAAATACATAAGATCACAAAGGAAACCAATTATACTGAAATACTGTTACTAAAATATTTTTAAAAACCCATCCAAATCAGGATACAATAAATAGATGTGCTTCTTTATGCTAAATATATGTGCCTCAACGTGCTAAATACCAAGATCTAGCAGCAGGTCTAAAAACTATAATTTTAAAGCAGTGATAAGAGTAAACAATATTTTGGATTTTCTACAACTACTATGAGGTAATATGACAATATTTGTGATTTTTCTTGGTGATAAAGTCATAGATGTACTAGCTTAACTATGATTTGTTGCTTACATTCATATTCAAAGGAGATGCTAAATTTGAGTTACAGGGTAACAAAAATAAAGATGTAATTTTTTCTGCATCCAAATTCAAGGACCCTATGAGTCCCTGTGATCAGCCAATCTCTTTCCTAGTCCCATATAAAGGTCTGGGAGTGTCTTCCAAATCTGCATAATAAGATGTAAGAGGAAATCAGGTGAGAGGCATGTGGGTAAACATGTATTTTTTGTTAGGTTTTAAGAGATACACAAAACAAGAAATTTTACTTCTTGCCTTTGGAGATGTGTGTGAGAGCATGCCATGCCTGGAGCTACGGCAACTACTCTGCAGTCAAGATAGACACTCGTGAGTGTGCTGAGAGTGTCAGCACAGAAAAGATGAGAAGAACGAAGATGTCTAATTCTGACCTTGGGGCCACATTTTAGTTAACCTGCACTGGAGCTGAACTACTTTGGGACTTAAAGAAAAAATGGTTTGATTTATTTCTTTAGAGAGAGGGGAAAGGTAGGGAGGAAAAAAGAGGGAGAGAAACATGGATGTGAGAAAGATACATCGACCAGTTGCCTCTCATACAAGCCCCAACCGGAGACCAGGCCCATAACCCAGCCATGTGCCCTGACTGGGAATCGAACTGGTGACCTTTTGCTTTATGGGACGATGCCCAACCAACTGAGCCACACCAGCCAGGGCAACTTTGGGACTTTTTATGTGAGATGATAAATCTCCTGCTTGGATGTTAACTTGTAGCCTGAAACACCTACATAACCTAAAGTGACCCAGGAGCCTTTTCCATAGTGAACGTATGTCTTTTTTAACCTCTATAACAAAACTAGGTCACTGGATCCTCTAATATTTCTGAATAACAAGGGCTGCTCTATGTCCCAAGCCCAATCTCTGCCCCCTTTTCAGCCTCTTGGGCTCCTTAATGCAGAGCAGGAGAGCTGTCTGATGAGCACTGACAAGATGGACGTCATAGGCACTGCTGGTGACAGGACAGCTCTTAGCCAAGGCTGCCACCCAGGGCTTCAGTTTAGAGCTCTATTCAGAGTGCAATGATGGGGTGGAGAGAAGGAAGAGGCAGGGTTTCACGAAAAGTTGTTCGAGAAAAGAGGGCCCCAGTGATCCAACATAGTTGTGAAGTCCAGAGACAGACAGAAAATCTAGGTTTCCTGATTTTTAGCTGATTCTGATCTATCAGGGCTAATACCACTCCAACCCTGATCCATTTCCTCTCCCCCCCCCAACCCCTTAGCCCACATCTGCTGCTAGTTTCCATTCTATCAACATACAAATTTCTCAACTCACAGGCATAACTCTGATAGAAAGCTTCAAGAAGATATCAGATAGGCCCTATAATTATAATCTCTGCTAATCCTGTAATCGGAAGCTAATCCCAGGACACAAGTAGATTTGCAAAATAAAGACTTTAGAAATTCAAATGGCATTAGCAGGGCACACAGACAAATGTACACAATGACTACATGAGACCCATTAATACAGAAAGAGATACATTCTTTCTACTCCATGTGAACTACGTGGAAAAAGAAATGACTGAATAGGAAAATGTTATTTATACCTCTGAGGATGAAAGCAAAGCCATTTTGAATCCCTTCTCAGAGGTTCTTTAAATTTTAAGTTTTGGGGGTAAGAGTGAGAGGAGGAATAAAAGGTGGGGAAGGGAGGAGAAGGCAAAGACAAGCCTCTTTCTTTATTCTAAACACCCTTTTTATTATCTCCTTTGGGGGAAAAACGTGAATGATTTCAGTCAGGCGAGAGCAAGGAAGGGAGAATTTTTAAAATAAGCATGTTGCACACACACAGAGCACATGTAGAACATTCCTAGGCTTTCTCTCCGTGAGCCTACCTGTCCCCCCTGTGGGTGTGATGAGTCAATCTCTCTGTGCCACACATCAGGGCTGCAAAGCTCCTTGACTGTATTCAGTTGAGAGGTGAAGAATATGCAAACCACAAGCGCCAGTGACCCAAGTGTGGCAGGTGGGCACTGGGGCGGGGAGATGGGCCTGGAAATACACAGCCTCTCTTAAGTCCCTAGTCCTTCCTAGAGGCTTCTAAAATAAAACGAAAAAAGCATTTGTCTGCCTACATCGTCCTATTTAATGAATACTCTTTAGAGAGTACTGCTAGGGTTAGTACAGGTATATTATTTATGATAGACTAAATATGGGCAACTCTATATTTTGAACATATTTTTGCTCAAAGAGTTGGACATTAATATATTCAAAACAATTAGGGCAAATGAGAGACAAAGGAGGCTTTAATCCTGGCGGAGGTGAAACTGGCAGGGGAGACCCAGCAGTACTGAGATGAGCACAGGGAGGACTGATGTGGCCTTCGAGAACACGGGCCACAAGACGAGACAAGATTCAGTCAACCTCTTGGCTTCTCTCACAAAGAGATGCAGCCTAGCTCTAACTGGTGTGGCTCACTTGGGTTGGGCGTTGTCTCACGGACCAAAAGGAGGCCAGTTCGATTCCTAGTCAGGGCACAAGCCTGGGTTGTGGGCCAGGTGCCTGGCTTGGGGAGTGCAAGAGGCAACTGATCTGTTTCTCTCACACACTAGTGTTTTCTCCCTCTCTCTCCCACCCTTCCCCTCTCACTAAAAAAAACAAAACAAAACGGGAGATGCATGCTAACATGGCAATGTTTGGGGGCCAAAGACTAAGACCCATCTCACTCCTCACTTGACAGTGCCACTGTCCTCTAGGCTCACGTGTGAGGCTTTAGAAATTTCTTCAACACCTACTTAATTCTTCTCCTGCCCAGAAAATAGTATTTAATGAGAATGGTCTTGTTTACTTAAGAGAGTCAAGGTTATGTATTTAGAAAACTCATTAATAACAACATTCTTAAAGAGATGGACTCAAATACAAGCTGGCAGGGAGCCAGCCCCTTAAGCAGCCCTGAAAACGGTGCAGGGCTGTTGATGGCGTTGAAGGCCAGAGGTGGTCCCAGCCTCCTATCAGAGTGGGAGTTCCTCTTGGTTTCAATTTGTTAGAAGAAGTTTATGCTACAGCTCCCTGAGGTATGGGACCAGAGAGTCACATTTCTGTTCCTTTTCGGACAATAGGAGCAAAAGACAGCTTTCACTGGTTAGGAAACTGAAAAGGCTCAGGTGGACAGAGCCCTGCTGGCTGGAAGAGAGGGACCAGTCCAGCAGGGTGTTAAACAGGGGTTATATCCTTCTCTCTGAGGTCTCCACTAGAGAGAATTAGAATGTCCCCAATTTGTTGGTTGGTTGGTCTTTTCATATTCATATATCTCTTTTTCACTTACTGTCTCACATGCATACACACGCCTTTTCTGAACAGATCCCGGGGACTGGCATTCGGAGGCAGACTGCCAGAAGCCAGGGCAGGAAGGATGGAGTCTAAGTTTCTCTGTGTGCCTGGGATCCCAAGATGGTCTCTTCCTGGGTAGGGATCCCCAAGGGCTCGGTGCCAGCCCCAAAACACCACCAAGTTGCTGGGCCAGAGAGGCCAGTTGTTGGGAGAGAGGGGCTAAGGGGACAGCCCTTGTCCAGCCCACAGACTGCTCACTTACACAAAGAACCTTTCAGAGTTATTGGCTGGCAGGGCTCCTCAGACTTTTTTTTTAGGGTTTGTGCACTGCATACAAATCCAGCAGCCTCCTGGCTGTCACACAAACTGGCCCCGGTCACCAAGAAAGTGATACAGAATGAGGGCTCCTCTGGCTCAGCTGCCAGTATCCAGGCATCATGGTGGGAGGCTCCCAGATTCACAGCTGGTAGCCCCACAAAAGCTGGAACTTCAGCACCCCTCAGCAGGAACAGTGATTTCAGTCTGGTGCCTCTCAGAGAAACAGTTTAAAGTAGACCAACAGGTTCCTGAGAAGACACTGCTTAGCATTCCTAGCTGATAGGGAGGCAAAAACTGAGATAGGAATTCATGGACGGGGGTGGTGATCTGGGGTAAGGGAGAATGAGGTTCAAAGTAGTCATGTTATCCTTCTGTAAAAACAAACAGATTTACCTCTCAGTTCTGGCCAAATCCAGAACTGTGTGTGAGAGAGACAGTAAGTGAAAGAGAGAGAATATGAATATGAATAGGCCAACTAACAAACTGGGGAACTCTAATTCTACTCTGACACAGTAAGTCACATCTAAAAACATGGAGCAAGCCCTGGTCCACGTGGCTCAGTTGGTGGGAGTGACGTCCGGCACACCGCCAGTTCACAGGTTCTGTTCCTGGTTGGAGCATATACAAGAGAGGCCATTCGGAGTTTCTTACATTGATGATTCTCTACCTCACTCTCTCCCTCCCTTTCCCCGTCTCTAAAGTCAGTACGCATGTCCTTGGGTGAGGATACAAACCAAAACAAAAAACATGGAACAAGAGCAGGCTGGAGGCTGAGTAGATCGAAGTCCTGAGGAAGCTCATGTCATAGTGAAGAAGGAAAGCAGCATCCAGGAACCTGGGTGTCAGCCAACCCACCCATTGGTCGTTAGATGACTCACAGGGAAGCTGGTGGTGTGAGGTCCTGGCTGGTTTCCTGGTGTTCCCAATGCTGTACTCCCCTCCACTTCTAAGGGCAAAGAGCCTGTGCTTTTGCTCAAGGATGGGGCGGGGTTAGGATGCAACTAAGAGACAAAATTCAAGTCCGTATTTCCATTATGGGTCCTCCAATTCTCCCTATGAAACTCCTTAGCTGAGACAGATGGATCCGTATCACTAGGCCAGTACTGAATGATGGAACTACAACTCTAGTCACTGCTGAAGCTGGCAGCAGAGGTCAATCCACAGAGAAACTTTACAAACAGATCAAGAAGGCTGGAAGAGAGTAGGCAGTGACAACATGACACGACACCACTCTACCAGCCAAGGGGATTAGAATGGCTTGGAGGTCATAAAAGGGATGCAAGAAGAAACTGTGGAGAAGGACACAACAGGTTTCAAGACACATTGAACAGATGAGAAACGTGGAGAAAGTTCCAAGCTGAATATATGTCACAAATTCAGTCAGAAATTCCCCAGGGTTAAGTAGAAAAAGTATGTTCCCATCCTGTTCACACTTTCTAAACTGTAAGTTTTTTTCTGAAGCAGTGAGTTGCTCAGTAAGGGGCCTTAGAATATTGCTGGACTAGCCCCCAAGCCATGTGACTTTTAAAAAAAGTATCTGTGACACACCCAAGGTTGCAGAAAGCGGAGTTATAACCTGAAGAAACATCTTCCCTCAAGGCAAAAGGGAAAGTCAATGACAAAGCTGGAGAAGGACCCAGGTGGCCTGGACTCCCAGGAGGACTTTCCATACAGCTGTTTGCTTTGGCTTCCCCTGAATGTTTTAAATTAAGAATTTGTTGATGGAATTGTTTGTTCTTTCATCATGCAAAATAGAGATGGGGACCCAGGACAGAAGCTCTGGGCTCCTCTCATTGCCCAGCTGGACCTCAGGCACTCAGTGGGATATTTATAGTTGCCTTTACATTTATGCAGCTCTCCATAAAGCCAGGTAATGGGGCGCCCTTTACTGCTGCTAGTGGTGATTGTCCTAACATTCTTTAATTAGCAAAAAGCGTTGGCATGGCCACTTCAGAGCATTTGATCTTACTGTCCTGGTGTTCCCTATTTCAGGCTCAACAGCCCCCACTCCCTCGGGAGAAAATGCACTTTAGCGAATTTGAAAATGAAGGCATATGCATACACGAGCACCTGTGCTCACTCCTCCTTCACATATCCACGACCACTGAGAGCCTGTGAGCCTCTACGATACCTCTGTAAAACTCACTCATAAATCTGTCAGCAAGGGGCTAGGAATTCTAAAAACTTAGGACTAGAGAAACTTTAAGGCCTAGAGGAACTCCTTAATTTTCCCAGTGTTAAAAAAAATGCTGGTAATTTTTAACCTATCTTTGAAGATTTATAGAGAAGGGCTAGGGCTATCAACATACCAAGAAGGGAGGACTGAGTTCTAACTCACATGGGCCAAACAACAGCCCCCTTTCCTCTGAGATACTTAATTCACTGCTATGGTCTAACTATCGTACACAGATGGGAAGGGCCTCTGCTTTCATGGGAGTGTGCAATACATAAACACAGACAACGGTGAGTAAAATAAGAAAATAAGGCTGGGTGATGTGACTGTGACCAGTGGGGCTATTTCAGATGGGGTAATCAAAAAAGTCTCTCTGGACCTGCTCAAGAAAGAGCCAACTACCTGAAGATGTGAGGGAAGAACACTTCAGATAGAGGAGAGAGCAAAGGCCCTAATGGGGTGAAGCAGCTTAAAAGTGTTCCGAGAGAAGAAAGAAGAGCAGTGCAGATGAAGTGCAGGAAATGAGGAGGAAGGTGATGAAACACGAGAGCACAGGTACAAGAAAGGCCCGACAGCTTAGGGCCTATGATCCACGGTAAGCAATTGTGTTGTTACTTGAATTATGAAGGGAAGACAATGGAGTATTTTAAGTAAATCAATAACACCGTCTGATATAATGTCACAAAGATCACTTTGGTGGCTGTGGAGAATAGACTGTAGAGGGCAAGAATAAAAAAATCCATGCCTTGAACAGGGTACTTTTTTAGTTGTTAGTAAGTGTTCTGTGGTTATATAAGATGTTAATATGAGAAGTTGGGTGAAAGGTACATGGGAGCTATTTTTTGACCGGTTAAGTCTAAAATTATCTCAAAATTAACTGTTAAAAACAACAACAAAAAAATCCCACCTTATATCTTGAATGAAGAATTGAAAAGTCTACATTAGGTGCAACATCAAGACCAGATAAGTCCAGAAAAAAAATAATAATGAAAAAGTGGATTGTCTCAATAATTGAGATAATTGAATGATTTTATCCAATAATTTGGATAAAATATTTCCTTTCTATACCAGTTTCTATATTAGAAAGTAACAGCGGCTACCACTACTACTACTTTTGCTAAGTAGTAATAGCAACCATTTGTTTGCTAGTAGTAATTGCTACTATTGCTAAGACTGACTGATTTTCCTTACTTACTTCTAGTCCAATACTACCACAAAATAAGTATAATTAATACCACCACTTTACACATGAATCTGACGCTTAAAGTAACATACATACACAGTATGCAAGAGGCAGAACCAGGATTTGAACCCATGTTTCTCTGATTCCGGAATACTCTTATGACAACCACTATGGTATAACACCCACTGACATTCTCTCCCTCCTCCTACTGCTACCCACCTTATGTAACATATTTCGTAGGACTCGGAAAAAATATTTGGGCTTCCCCCAATCAAAATATGAATAAATTTATACATACACCATACATATGTGTGTATAACTGTAGGCATGGACCCACAAATAAAGAACAGATGTATGTTAGAAATAGTTGAAAAGACATTCTTACTCATAACTATATCTGCTGGGCTCTGATCTTGAGGTCTTTCTTAACCTCCAATGATCAAGAAGCTCAACATTTCTGAACGGTTGAGCCAAATTTTATAGCGATGCCAAAAGGTACTTCTACTAGTATTACTGGTAGATGCTTAGATGTTCCAAACTCTTTGGGATGTAAAGGTCATGTAAAGAAAGAGTGAGAAAATTACCAAGAAAAGACATCAAGTTTTCACAAAGATGGTGCCCAAAGCAAAGAAGGAAGCCCCTGTACCTTCCAAAGCTGAAGCCAAGGCAAAGGCTTTGAAGGCAAAGAAAGCAGTGCTATAAGGCATCCACAACCACACAAAAAGAGTATCTGCATGTCACCCACCTTCCAGAGGCCTAAGACACTGGCTCCAGAGGCAGCCTGAATATCCCTGGAACAGCGCCCCCAGGAGGAACAAGCTTGACCACTATGCCATCGTCAAGTTCCCCCTGACTACTGAGTCAGCCATGAAGAAGACAGAAGACAACAATATACTTGTGTTTATTGTGGATGTCAAGGCCAACAAGCACCAGATCACACACATTGTGAAGAAGCTCTATGACATTGATGAGGCCAAAGTCAACACCCTGGTCAGGCCTGATGGGGAGAAGAAGGCATATGTTCGATTGGCTCCAGCCTATGATGCTTTGGATGTTGCCCACAAAATTGGGATCATCTAAACTGTGTCCAGCTGGCTAATTCCAAATATAAAAAATTTATACTAAAAAAAGAAAAGAAATCAAGAGAAGCAAAAATAAAATAACAGGAGGCAGATTTCTCTAGTTTGTCTGGTCAGCCTGTCCCCTTCACTTAGCTCATGTTTCCTAAGGCTACGCTGATTGAGGGATACCTTCCCTTCCCAATAGGAAGACCTAGTGTCCACATAGCTCACAGGACAGGTATGTAGAATCACCTATTGGTTGTCAGATGTACCCTTCCCTTTCTCTCCTTCTTAGGTGGTACACATCACAGCATCACAGTGGTTTAGAATTTGGGTGCTAGACAGACTTGAGATTGAAACCTGGCTTTGTCACTGCAGCACGATGAATGACTGAAAGACATATCTACATCCTAATCCGAAACCTATGAATGTTACCCCATTTGAAAAAAAGGTCTTTGTAGATGTAAGGATCTTGTGATGACATCATCCTGGAATATCTAGGTGGGCCCTAAATCTAATGACAAGTGTCTTCATAAGCTACAAAGAGGAAGGGGACAGAAGTCAACATGACCATGGAGACAGAGATTGAAGTCATGTGGCCACAAGTCTAGGAATGCTGACAACCACCGGAAATTGGAGGTGATAAGAAGCAAGAAACAGATTCTCCCCTGGGGTCCTTGGAGGGAATGTAGCCTTGCCAGATACTGCATTTTTAGACTCCAAAACTGTGAGGGAATAAATTTCTGATGTTTTTAAGCCATTAAATATGTGATAATTTGTTAAGGCAGGCTCAAGAAGCTAATACAGTCCACTAGTTCTGGGATCCTGAGAAAGCTCCTTAAGTTCATCTGCAAAATGGGGAATCTAATTGTACCCACCTCACAGAGCTGTCATGAGGATCAAGTATATGTAAGGACACTTTGCTAAGTGGCTATCAACTCCCCAGTAAATGCTGCTTTAACATCACCAACGTTACTGCCACAAAAAAGCGATCCAAGAGGATAAACTAGAAGGGCCTGTAATGGGCCAGTACTCCTGCAGAAGCGAACATTTCCAAGGTTTCTGGCTGGATTTCTTTGGTTGGTGTGACCATACTGGGGACTGTGGCTAGAAGGGGCACCACGCTGATTATTCCAAAAGAGGAGGGAGTGGGGGGATTGGGAGAGTTCTCCCTTCACTCAGGCCAGGCAGCTCAGAAAGAAATTGTAAGCCCCAGGAAACTAGCTACACAGAAGAGTGAGAGGCCCTTCCATTCTATAGCTCTTTGCCATTCTTATTAAGCATCTTGTCTTTTCTTTGCCGACGTTTTTAAAATTACTCTGGATGGGACCTGCAGGGAGAGGGTTTTTCTGTCCGCTTCCTTCTGCCTTCCTTTTAAAGAGTAGAGTTCTTAGGGGAAAAGAACAGTGGATTCTTAGAGCACTCATAAGAGTGGATAATTCTAGAACAGCTGTGTTGCCTTGAATCATCAGGCTCAAGGAAGAAAATCCATTCCCTTTATGACTGTGGGTAGTAATGGCCCAGCCACAGCTTCACTATGGGATCAAAGGCAAGGAAAATAATCTTAGTTTTTTTGCAATGAAGACTTTTTCCATTAAACAGAAACTTCATGATCAGTTGACCCTGGAGGGGGATTTGCACATGCAAACACACATGCACATAGACACAATGTGTTCACTGCCTTGGGTAGAAGGAGGTGACTCTTTCCAGATAGACCATTTCTTATACTGTTTTGTCACTGCCAATTCATCAATCAATTGATGTTTTTCCTTACCTTTGTGGAGACCCATTCCCATACTATTTTTTTTTCCTCCCTGCTCCCCAAAGTCTCTTTTCTCCTTCGCTCTTGTTCTGTTCTTAGCTAAAATGGCAGCAAATACAGTATAAAAATGGAAAAGGTGCTAGAGTAGGGTTTGGCAGTCCCATGGTATTATAAATAAGAACTGGAATTTCAGGAAGTATATGATGTTCCTGACACTAGTGGGACTACCTTAAGGGGCCCAAAAGCCTATTGGAGGTAAGATAGTACCCTGCCCAAGACCGCTCACTCCTAGCAAACCCTATGAGGCATTATGGACATCTAGTGGCTGCTTGGGATAATGCCTCACGGCTGCATGTCAGGGTGGGCAGTGGTCTAGCCCTGGGCTTTATCAGGAGCCCAATTATTGGGCTGGGAGAGGCAGTCCTGAGTCCTCTCAGAGTCAGTCTGCTGGATAAACTTAGCCACTGGGAATGGTAGACTGGCTCTACAAAGACTCCTCTTTATCCTAGTCCAGCAAAGTATAATCATAGCACCTGCACATAAGACCACAGAAGACAGGCATCTGGGAGTATCTTCTGAGCCCCCAGGTTTAAATGCCAATTAGCCATACATTGTCATCTTGACTGAGGGGCTGAGCTCAGAAGGGACAGACTCTGATATTTGTCATGTGGCTTTAGGTAAGTCACTATGACTATCTGATTTTCATTAATGCCATTTGTAAAATGAGAGGTTAAGTTCAGATGATCTTCAAGGTCCCTTTTAGCTTTAACGTTTTGTGATCTATGAGCCTTTTTAGTAGCTGGGAAAACACTGATCTGCTTTGGCACTGTGCATGGCTAGATTAAACTGAAGGAAGCATTCTCTTCTCAACTTCGTGGCTCATTTCCAAGACTTGGCTACAATCCCAAACGACCAACCTTCTTCACAGAGCTATATAGCTGAGAAGGCGTGGAAATCATGGACTATGAGAGCTGGAAGGAACATTCTAGTCCATTTCCTTAATTTTATAAATGAAGAAACCTAGGTTTAGAGCTGTTTAAAGATTTCTCACATTTCTAATCAGTGGCAGAAAGGGGACTAGGACTCAGGTATCTCAATCCTAGTGCTGGTACCAAGCTGCTGATGCAGGCTTTGCCCAATCACCAGCTGCCTTCTTCAGTTCTTCCTGACTTGATCACAGCAGTCTCTGTGTGGAACCAGAAGTTAAAACATTCTCAACCAGCATTCCTTCCTTCTCTTCATCTCAAAGTTTGAGCCTTCCTCTCCTTTTTATTCCTTGGTGGCAACACTTCAAATCAAGGAAGTAGTCAGAACCAGGGGGCTGTGAGGAGCAAGACAATGGCTACATCATACTCGGGTCCAGTGCCACTTTCAATTCAGAAGGGCTGTGTGCTGCAATGGCCCCACAGCTCCCGCAGTCCAGTTTGTAGCTTTTATGGTCTCTCTCAGCCTAGCTTGGCCAGCAGAGGACAAAGCAGCCCCATCTATAACTCCATGGGCTGCACAGAGCTTGGACATATTCATTTCATCAATCAGTCACAAATATTTACCAGGAAACAACCTCATTACTAAGTACTGGTTTGATTCAAGGCAGCCCACCCTTCCATCCACCTACCCAGTACTGGGGAAGAACCTTTGATTTGCTGGGCCTGGAGATGAACAGGTGGAGCCTGAGTCTGCCTACACTGGCAGAAAACCAGCCAAGGCAAAGATCCTCTTTTGCCTGAGGAAGGAGGGGTAGTCATACTCCAATGTGCCATCTAGACCCTGGACAGCGTACCCTCTGGCACTCTGCTAGCTTGATGCCAGCTGTGGCGAGGAGAGGAACTTCACACCAGCAAGCTTCTGATTCTCCTCCACAGATTCCTGTCAGGCTAGGCTTACATTTCCTGGGTCTATAAGACAGTAGTCCCGCTTAAAGCTGATGGTGTGCGGGGGCTTTAGACAAGAAAACAAACAAACAAAAAATCGAGCTGCTAAAGAGCCCAGACGGAACTGACTCCGAGTATCAGGGATATAGACTTACCTCCATTTCTATCTCATCTTTCTCTTGATCAGTCATTGTGAATGAAACAAATTAAAAAGGGATCTATTTTCTCATTTCTTCCTCTCCTACCCTTCATTCTATTTCTCCTCACTGAACTTTTTAATAGTCTTTCCTCCAATTTTGCCTCCTCTATTTATTCTACGCAGAGTAGTCACACTGGACATTTTTGTTACACTAATGAAAACACGGCACTCAGGGTTTGAAGACTGAATTGAAATACTGACTCTGTTGCTTTTAGGGTGTAGGTATACCCTTACACATATTATTTGCCTGCCTGAGCTCAGTACCTCCATCTGTAAATGCAGACAACTATGGCTATTATATCACTGGGTAAGTGAAGATTAAACAAGAACATACACACACGTATCCATCCACCTATCCATCCATCTTTAGTAGAGTGGAGAGCCCGAAACATCCCAGTAGTTGACTGTTAAAGTGGATTAATGAAACCTGAGTTCTCAGCAACAGAGAGAAAACTCTGGGGAGTTCCTTGACACCTGAGCCCTACCAGGGTTCATATCCTGGCTCCAGCACTTAATATGTGACCCTAGGCAATATATTGACTGTAAATGTATAATAAAAGGGTCTTGGTAAATAATGGGCAATCTAACTTGCTAGGACTTCAGGAATTCCCTAGCGTATTGAAGGATGAGGCTCAAGTTACTGGCAGCAAAGTGTACTGAGATAGGGCTGCGGAGTGCTGAGAAATCCAGCACCCTTCTTAAGCCAATAGCCTAGGAGCAGGTGATGAGGGCTTAACTAGCAAGCTTGCCAAGTTGAAGTGAAGGTGGGGGAAGGGTCTGAAGACAGCCCTTGAGAAGAAGCAATACTACACCGAGGCCAAATTCTACCAGACCGGCTTCCCAGGGCTCAGCCACAGATGGCCCCACACCCACTAGGCAAAGAAAAGGGTTGCCTTTTTTGGGTTGGGAAACGGCTGACCTAGTCTTGTTCTACACTGGTCTGTCAAATGCCCTGTGGCCTCCTCTCTTTAGAAATAGGGGCAAATTGCTGCACAGGTCTCAGTAAGTCCCAGCAATGAGGAGGAGCTGGTGAAGCTCAAGGGCAGAAGGTTTAAGACCTCCCACTCCAATCCTCCAGGGCAGGGAGGGGAAAAGGGCGTCACAGAACTGTGAAGAATAACTGCCCGTGTGGCTTTGAGAGGAAAGGGATTGTGCTCTGGTTTTTGGGAGTTCACCTGGATCCTTCCTGCCAGCCATCGTACTGTCCCAGGTTGTCATTCCCCAGCTCCTCGCACTTGGTCTTTCCTTCCACTGTTTGCCTCCCCCGCAACCCTCATTAAGAAAACTATCATTTAAAGCCCTAGTTAAAGTGAGGAAATCTGCTAGGGAGGGGGCAGGACGGAGAGGACTCGGCGCAGCAGCCCAGGCTCCCGGCTTTTTGCACCCCCGCCCCCAGCCACCCCCGCGTCCCCACCGTGCAGCTCCAAACTCCGCGTACGCGGTCGGGCCGCGCGGCCAGGAGCCCCGTCAGCAGTAGGCGGGGGTGAGGATGACGCGGGCCGGGCGGGAGGCCGGCCAACCGCAGCAGCCCCACCGCGGGTTGCCGCGCTCCAGGTTCCCGGCCTCGGAGTCCACCTCACCCGGTGCCACAGGGTGCCCGGTGCCTGTGTTCGGAGCGGAGAAGCAGGCGGGGGCGGCGCGGCGTGGTCTCTCCCGCAGCAGCCCCGCACCCGCTCCAGCCTATCAACGGCCACCCGGCGGCTCCCTGCTACCGACCAGACCAAAATAGCTGCGAACGCCTGCGACTTGCGCGGCCGCTCGCTTGACGCTCACTCCGGCTCGCCCGCCCGCCAGCTCGCCGGCCAGCTCCCCTCGTCTCCAGGGGGTGGGAGGAAATGGCCCGGGGAGGGGGGTGGGGGGTGGGGGAGAGTTAGGAGGAAAGAAGGGAGGAAAGAAGGAAGGGAACGAGGGAGGGCGGACGGAGGGGAAGTGGGACGGAGGCGCGGAGCGGGCTGCACGGCGGCGGCGCTGGAAGGCGCCGGCGTTAACCCCTCGAGGGCAGGCGGCGGAGGGGGAGCGGTGTTCATACATAAGAGCACTGCATCACGCTAATCTTCTCCCCAGAACAGTATGCGTCAGCAGTACATTCACGTTCTGACTGAAGGACAAAAGGATGAGAGAGCAGTCTGCGTGGCTGCTGCCTGCAACACCGCGAGCCCGGCGCGAGGAGGAGACGGTGGGCGCCGAGCGCAGGGGCCCCGTTGCTGTCGCCGCCGCTGCCGCTAGCAAGCAGGGACCATGTTCCCGGGCTTCGAAGCGTTTCCCGCAGCCGCGACCCCCGCTGCTCACGCCGCCGCCGCCGCCGCCAGCGCTCGGACCGCCGCAGCAGTTCGCGGGCAGCACAGCCACTGAAGGCGCCGACAGCCGAAGCCCCGAACTCGTCCGCTCCGCACCAAGCCAGAGCCGGAGGCGCGCCGGGGGCCCGGCTGCGGCGGCCGCTTACGCGCCGCCGGGGGCCGCGGCCACTGCCGCCGGACCCGTGCCCGCCCCCGGACTCCTCGAAGGGGCCTGCAGTGCAGGCGCGCCGGGGCTGCCGAGCGCTCCTCCAGCCGGCGGACTTGGTCCTGCCGCTCCCTCCACGCCGCTCCCCCTCAGGGGGCTGGACGGATTACCGCTCCTCGCGCCCGCAGACTGGGAAAGTCAGCCCAGATTGTGTCTCTTTAACCCGTAAGAGGCGAGGAAAGAAGGGGGTGTGTGTCTGGGGAAGGCGCAGGAGCCGCGACACCGCCTCTTAACTCTCGCAGCCCCGCGAGCGAACGACTGCATCAGCCGCCGGAGCGGCCGCCACAAGGAGAGCGGGCAGCGCAGTAGCCAGCGCACGGCCTGGGAGGCTGCGGGCGCCCCCTCACTCCCCGCCGGGCGCAGCCCGGGGAGCGGGCTGGGGGCGCCGGAGGCACACTCGGCAATGAAGCGGCTTCCCCTTTGGCTGGTGCGAGCCGGTGCCAGGGTCCAAGGACAAAGCTGGGAAGCGCTGGTGGCGCCGCTCCTCGGGCTGAGGGGGGGGCATGCACCTGCATAGCCCGCCGGGCCTTGGCTCTCCCTGGCGCCTCAACTCCGCTGCTCCGCGTAGCCAGCTCTGGATTTACTAGAAGCCATTTTGTCTCCCCCCTCCCCTCCCCTCCCCTCTGCCCTCCCCGTCCCCTCTACTTCCCCATTTTGTTAATTACAACTAAGAAGTAAGAATGGGAACGAGGTGGCCAGCTCTTGGGGAGACTGCTTAAGGACACCACGCCAATTCTTCCCTTCCTTCCGAGGTAGGTGACAGCGAGGGGATTGGGTGGGGATGGCTGCAGTGGGGGACAGAAAGTCTCAGATTTGCGAGGGCTTGCCTTGGGGGGGGGGGGGAGGGTTGGTAGTCAAGGGGCCACTCTTGAGTTTGGCATGATTTTTCTGGCAGTTCTGCTCCGTCTCTCTAATCACCCCTCCCCACCTCCTTCTCCAGATGGAAAGAGGCGCTCCTAGCTCACTTAAGCCGGGGTAGGGCTGGTTCTCCTTTCCGAGCCAAAATCCCAGGCGATGGTGAATTATGAACGTGCCACACCATGAAGCTCTTGTGGCAGGTAACTGTGCACCACACCTGGAATGCCGTCCTGCTCCCCATCGTCTACCTCGCGGCCAAAGTGTGGATTCTATGTGCAGCCATCGCTGCTGCCGCCTCGGCCGGGCCCCAAAACTGCCCGTCTGTCTGCTCCTGCAGTAACCAGTTCAGCAAGGTGGTGTGCACCCGCCGGGGTCTCTCCGAGGTCCCGCAGGGTATTCCCTCCAACACCCGGTACCTCAACCTCATGGAAAACAATATCCAGATGATCCAGGCCGACACTTTCCGACACCTTCACCACCTGGAGGTCCTGCAGCTGGGCAGGAACTCCATCCGGCAGATTGAGGTGGGGGCCTTCAATGGCCTAGCCAGCCTCAACACCCTGGAGCTGTTCGACAACTGGCTGACAGTCATCCCCAGTGGGGCCTTTGAGTACCTGTCCAAGCTGCGGGAGCTCTGGCTGCGAAACAACCCCATAGAAAGCATTCCTTCTTATGCCTTCAACCGGGTGCCCTCCCTCATGCGCCTGGACTTGGGGGAGCTCAAGAAGCTGGAGTATATCTCTGAGGGGGCTTTTGAGGGGCTGTTCAACCTCAAGTACCTGAACTTGGGCATGTGTAACATTAAAGATATACCCAATCTCACTCCCCTGGTGGGGCTGGAGGAGCTGGAGATGTCTGGGAACCACTTCCCTGAGATCAGGCCTGGCTCCTTCCATGGCCTGAGCTCCCTCAAGAAGCTATGGGTCATGAACTCACAGGTCAGCTTGATTGAGCGGAATGCTTTTGATGGGCTGGCCTCACTTGTGGAACTCAACTTGGCCCACAATAACCTCTCTTCTCTGCCCCATGACCTCTTCACCCCACTGAGGTATCTGGTGGAGTTGCACCTACACCACAACCCTTGGAACTGTGATTGTGACATTCTGTGGCTAGCCTGGTGGCTTAGGGAGTATATACCCACCAATTCCACCTGCTGTGGCCGCTGTCATGCTCCCCTGCACATGCGAGGCCGCTACCTGGTGGAAGTGGACCAGGCCTCCTTTCAGTGCTCTGCCCCCTTCATCATGGATGCACCGCGGGACCTCAATATCTCTGAGGGTCGGATGGCGGAACTTAAGTGTCGGACTCCCCCTATGTCCTCTGTAAAGTGGTTGCTGCCCAATGGGACAGTGCTTAGCCATGCCTCCCGCCACCCCCGCATCTCCGTCCTCAATGATGGCACCTTGAACTTTTCCCATGTGCTGCTCTCAGACACCGGGGTATATACATGCATGGTGACCAATGTGGCAGGCAACTCGAACGCCTCGGCCTACCTCAATGTGAGCACGGCCGAGCTCAACACCTCCAACTATAGCTTCTTCACCACGGTCACAGTGGAGACCACTGAGATCTCGCCTGAGGATACAACACCCAAATACAAGCCTGTTCCTACCACATCCACTGGTTATCAGCCGGCATATACCACCTCTACCACGGTGCTCATTCAGACCACCCGTGTGCCGAAGCAGGTGGCAGTACCCGCGACAGACACCAATGACAAGATGCAGACCAGCCTGGATGAAGTCATGAAGACCACCAAGATCATCATTGGCTGCTTTGTGGCAGTTACTCTGCTAGCTGCCGCCATGTTGATTGTCTTCTATAAACTTCGAAAGCGGCACCAGCAGAGGAGCACAGTCACAGCTGCGCGGACAGTTGAGATTATCCAAGTGGATGAAGACATCCCAGCAGCGGCTTCCACAGCAGCAACAGCAGCTCCAGCCGGTGTATCAGGTGAGGGGGCAGTCGTGCTGCCCACAATTCATGACCATATTAACTACAACACCTACAAACCAGCACATGGGGCCCACTGGACAGAAAACAGCTTGGGGAACTCTCTGCACCCCACAGTCACCACTATCTCTGAACCTTATATAATTCAGACCCATACCAAGGACAAGGTACAGGAAACTCAGATATGACTCCCCCTCCCCCCCAAAAACTTATAAAATGCAATAGAATGCACAAAAACAAAAAAGACAGCAACTTTTGTACAGAATGGGGAGAGACTTTTTCTTGTATATGCTTATATATTAAATCTATGGGCTGGTAAAAGAAACAGATTATATTAAAATTTAAAAACAAAAATCAAAACAGAACTATTTTCTAACTTGTAAGTTCTATTTAAATGGGGAATGGAGTTCTTGGGAATGTTGTGGGGTAAAAGCCACATGTCAACTTGCAATGCTTCCAGAAGGGCGTTCTGGTGTAAAGTTGAAACTGCTAAGATAAAACAAACTAAGATATCAACAAACATCCCTAAAGAGGTAGGGTGTGGGCTGCTGAGGGGTGGGGGGTAGACTGAATCTGTCATTTTTTTTAGAAGATGCTTCATAGGATACAGGAATACCCATTTCTATAGACACCTTTCTTAAGCTGAAAGCTGTCTTTGCAGATTTATCTTATTTTAAAAAAATTCAAAAAAGCACCAAGAATTTGTACTGTGCTAAAATACTGAGAGGCAATAATTTTTTTCCTTCAAAGGCCAAGGGGAAGATAGATCTGTAAATGTATTTTAAACAGGAATACCACCAAAATGCAAATGAATCCTTAAAGGGGCCAAGTCTCCTTGGTTTGTGCACTGGGACACACGTGTGCCCCGCCTGACAGAGTGCTCAGGAAGGAGCAGAGAAGGAAGGGAGCTGGCGTAGCTCAGTCAAATGCCTTCACATTGCACCAGATTCCTGCAGTTGGGCTTAACCCAATCTGTGCAAGGCATGTGTCTATTCAGAGTTTCCCATGAGGAGGAGGCCCCTGAAGTGGGTGCGGCAACAGAGGGGGTGGGGAGAGCAGCAGCAGAGAGAATGTATTTACTGGAGGCCATAAATTAGCATTGTGCCATGTCCACCTGTTGTTCCTAGTTTCTAACAAGTGACTGTAGACAATGATGGCATTTTATGATTTTTAAAAATGGTTTTTTGTTTTAAGGTGGAAAGGAAGGGGGCTGGGAGTGGGGAGCTTGGGGGAGTGGAAGCTTTTCTCATGCTTGTGATTTGGTGACTATTCTAAATGCTGATTCATTAGGGATTATTACAGCTGATGTCAACTGGCTGTGGTGATGGGGTGGGGGCAGAACATGAGCAGAGAAGAAAGAGGAGAGCAAGGACACAGGCTCATTTAAAGTAGAATGAGGCCTTCCCAACCAGGATGGTTCACAAAAAAAGATGTGAAATTCACAGAAAAAACAAAAGTGATACACATGTACACAGGAATAAGTTCTGTATGGAGTCTTGTTGGATGAAGCACAATGGGGGGAAGGCTTCCCTCTCCCAGGCCTGCCTCTGGAGTAGGTGGAAGAGAAAGGGTGGGCACGGGCGGGGAAGGCAGAGATCTCTGTTATTCTGGTCCATTTAATGCTGTAACTTCTTTCATTTATTATTTTAGCTTTAAAAGGAAATAAAGGGTTCAGATTTGAAAGGGGGTGGGGTGGGTGGGGGGAATGCCAACAAAAGAACACTGATTGTAATGTGAGAAAAGTGTATTTTTGTATTTTAATAAATATTGTTCAATTTTTAATTCAACGTTCCCAAAGGGTTAACTTGAATAAGACCCTGAATCTATAAATTCTTATATGAGCATTGGCGAAGTCATTTCTATTTAAAGAAAAAAAGGGAAGGGGAGGGGAGGGGAGAGGTAAGGTGGGAAGAGAAAATAATGTTAATTTTTTTTTTTAAGTATGGGAAAATGCTAAAGCTGTCAACCTTTCCTTAGTTTAAATAAAAGTGCCCTGATTCTAGTGCACCTTCCATGAGCTAAGTGTGTTAGTCCCTGGCTTTATTGAGGGTAGAACCAAACTCCTTATGCCCTGGAATAGCAGGGGAAATGGGTCAGCTTCAACTCTTGGGACCTGGCCAGAAGTTAAATGCCACCTCAGCAGAAGCTGCTCAGGCAGTACCAGCTCTACCCTGGGGACCCTGGGGGACCTGGATTTAAGAGGTCTGCAGTATTGTTGTTTGGCTTAAATTTCCCACAGGCAGTGTTGCTTCAGTTCTCTGGGTGTTAAACAGTCAAACACGTCTTGTGGTGGTGGGTGTTTGTCTCCTGCTGCTTACTGAGTAGTGACGTCCAGGGAGGCTGCATGAACTGAGACCCTGTGTCTCTTCAACGCTAGTATTTACACTAATGCAGGGAATCGGGACTGAGTGGGTGTGATCTCTCTGGCACCGAAAAGGGAGAGAGACAGGCAGTACTTTGCAGCAGTTGGCTAAGAAATGGCTAAAAAAGGGCCAATTCTTAATCCTCCTGGGTATATATATATACCATTTCTGGGAATCAGTGTTTGTGGAAGCATATATGCCTGGGCACACAGTTAGAAATTGCCACTCATGCTTCTACGCTACCTACCTCCAATAAAAAGAAAACTGCTGCAGAGTAAAGGGTGGGACTTGGCTAGGGCCAGTTGAAAAAGCAAGAAATCACCCCCTATTTTTGTGCCATGAGACACAGCTCAGGCTGAACAGCTTCAGAGGCAATTGTGGAAGTTGCTGCTTCAGAAATTTCCTAACACCCCTCCTTTTTTGACAGCTATTTGGGCAGTCTGGGAATTATGCAGTACCTCTGGAATAACAGAGGGTTTATGCCTGAACAAGGTCTGAGGGGAGAGGTAGGAAAATGGGTCTAAGACATTTGTGGGAAAGAGCCCTAAGAACAAATGATTTGTTTATGGGGGTTGAGCAAATTCAGGTCTTGGAATCTGAGGAAGAAGTGCTTTTTAGAAGGAACCTCAGGGGACTTGGGGGAGACTAAGATTATGGTTCCTGTGTGTAAGTGTTCTTAGAGCTGCAAGGGTAGTTCCTTTCCCCACAGGGCCTACTCCTTGACCTGGGCACCATTTCAGCTTTTACAGTAGCGATCCTCCTTTGCAGCGGGTTCTTGGGAGAGCTCTTCAGGAGTCCCACAAGCACTAAAAGAGCAGTCTTTAATGCTGTTTTGGAGACTCATCCTAGAGCATGGCCAAGCTGTAGTGTAGGGTTTGTTACCTAAGAATGGAACATAGGTTGGTAGCTCTTCAGGAGGTTATAACAATGTTAGAGGAAAAGACTCTGCTGCTGATTACATGGTGTTAAGAGAATGTTCATTATAGAATTTTTTTAGTCTAATCCCTTTATATTTTACAGTCAAGGAAACCAAGCCCCAGAGAAACTGAAAAATATATCCAAGGTCACAGTGCTAGTTAGTGGAAGAGGCAGGACCAAAACCCAGGTCTCTTGACTCCCAAGCCAAATGCTCTCTCACTCAGGCCCTTACTGGCCATCAAGAACATATTTCTTTCTTATTCAATATGTAGTAAAAATGGGACCTTCTTACAGATAACTCTGTGTTCTCTTCTCCTTCCTCTTAGAGTTGCTCAATCTCCTTCAGAACTGGCTCCACTGGCCTCCAAGGCCTCACCAAAATTCTGAACACAAGGGCCCTACCTCTGGCCCTTAGTGACTGTGTGCTCACTTAGGAGCTAGATTCTCTGAAATGCATCACATAGCTTCCTGATTCTTAGGTACAACGGCAGGCAGAAATTGCAGCATCTCACAGAGGGTGACCACTGCCAGGTAAAAGGGTGAAGTAGATTAAGGCAGGTTGCTTACAGTGAGTAACGTGGCTTGGCCTTCTCCCTGCCTTGGAAACTGCAGAGTAGTAGATTGACAGAGGTGTTAAAGTACCTATCAGGTCAAGTTCTCCTTAGTGGAGTGATTTCTATTTGGCTCAATAATCAGACTCTTGGGGTAGGGGGGGGGGGGGCTCCTTAACTCTTCTCCTCCACGGGCCCTAGCTCTTTAAGTGCCATGCTGTGTTGCCACATCATCTGCTCCAGGGCCTTTTCTTCAGTGTAACACTGCATCCGATTCTCAATGAAGGTAGAGTAGATTGGCCAGTTTTTAGGCCTAGAGACATCAGCTTTATCATAGCTGTTTAACAATGCAGTGAGGCCAGCAACTTGCTGTGTACTGAGTGGACAACATAGCAGAGCCTCGTGCAAGACAATTCCTATTGTTGGGGAAGAGGCCCTGACTCCATGACCATTAGCAGTAAAGCTGTGGCTTCCTTCAGTGGAGATGGAAGACAGTGGGAGAGGGCTGAGTGGGCCTTACTTAGCCCAGGCAGGCTACTACCTCAGGGGGCCAGAGTCCACAATTAATGTTCTAACATTTTACTGCAACAACGCAGCAGGCGCTTAATATTAGAGAAGAGGAAAGAAAGAGAGAGAGAGAGAACATTTACATCCAAACATATGTGTAATTTTATCTCCTCTGTTGGCACTCAGCACTCCATCCCATCGGCTAATGCAGGCACTGTTCATGCCATTTCTAAATCCTGCCTCAACTAAACTGCAAGGCAGCTTTTGTCTCAAAGCACCTCTCTTGGTCCCCATCCCTCAGAGGGAAGAATGGTTTGGGCAGTAGATTAAGGTTGTGTTTATCTTTGCTTTAAATTAAAATGAAGTAATTTGCTTCGTGGAGCAGGGATAAAGGCTTTAGGAAAAGAGAAGTGGAACATACGTATCTGCAAACTAATACAGCATAGTGCTTTTAAGTATAGACCTGGAGCCAGTCTTCCTGGGTTGAATCCCAGCTGCATCACTTACTAGATGTGACTTTGGTCAAATACTCAGTTTCTTGGTCTATAAAACGGACATAATGTTAGAATCTACCTCACTACTTCATAAGCTATTGTGAGAACTGAAATTATATATATGTAAAATCATACAATAGTGCCTGGTAACATTTATTAATGTTGTATAGCTGGTAATTATTTCATGATATACTTAAGGGGATAGGCCAACTGCCCAGCCCTCACCGTCACATCTATTCTTGAACCTCTTCCATGTCCAAAGAGAGAAAAGGCCTATTGAGCTATTCCTGAGAGGGAAGATGATTATCCAGAAGTCAGGGACAGCAGGACAGCACCATCTGTAAGCCCCAGCACTGTGGGAAAGATAGGTTGTATTTCTCTTCCTAGGAAGACATTGCCTGCTCTATAGTGGCCCATGACACTGTGTGTAGGAATGGAATATCTTTCCTTGTGGTGAGCAGGAAGAAAGGCAAGATGCTGCTGCCGTTGGTGCACAGCAGAAGGCTGGGACAGTGTACATCTACCTAGGAAGCCTTGGTCTCTTACCAAGAGGGTAAGCTTTCTAGAGTATTCCCCACCTACCCCTATGTGTAGGGAGGGCAGAGGCAACAGGAGGCAGGAGAGAGAGAAGGGCTGTTGGGGCTTTAAAGCAGTATTGGAAGGCTTGGAGAAAAGAAAGGCAGGAAAGAAAACCACCATAATCTGAGCAAATGAGAGCAGAATGGAGCTACATGGCAGATACACAGGCCAAGGGTCTGCAATGCAGTCAAAGAGGAACACCAGGGAGAGTCCTCTGCCCTAGCAAGAAGGAGGCTGGCCAGACCCTGGATGGGGGAGGACTGTTAGTGTGAAATTCATGGCATGGAGCAGAGAAGAAAAGCAGGGAGATCAACATTCCAAGAGAAACCTAAGAAAGAATGCATCTTGATTTCTTCGTGAGAGGCTGGAATTAGCTTTTAGGATGATCAGAGGTTTTATCCTCTGGTACATGCCAGCTTTGCTGTCAGTACTTGGGCCAAATCACCTACCCACAACAATCCTGTTTCCTATGCTGGAGGCTGTCCATTGCTTTGGGGAAGCAACCAGAGTCTGCCTCAGGACCATAACTAACCCTGATGATGGGTTTATTCAGGGCTCCTCTGAACCCTCCCTCATTTCTATTTAGGCATAGCCATGGGGGGTGAGGAGAGGGTGCAGCTCACTGTTTATCCACAAAAAGAGTATTATTCCAGAGGGAGGGTATTATATACATCATGTTTTCCCATAAAAAATAATGATGGCCATGAGTTCAGTGTACATGGACCCTGGCAGCGAGTCAGAGATTAGGCGGAGGCCTGTGGGGGATATCCCTGGGAGAAGCTCACTTTGTCAGAGGAAGTCAGCATTTGAGAAGACAGTGTCGTTTCTCTAGCTTTTCCCATCAAGAAGATTTCTGAACCTACAGTAGGCAAGCATTAAGATGAGAGGCTACTCTATTGCCAGGTGTGGGGACAATGTGGACCAAAGTAGTACTTAACCTTTCAGGTTCATGCATTCTGTACACCTAGGAACAATTACTAAAGTTTAGATTAATTACTAAACAGCAAAGGAACAGTCCTTGATTAACCTGTTTCTTTGATACTCACCCACCTTCCTCTACCCCCACTAATAAAAAGCACTCTCCAATTAATTCTCGTATCAGCCACTTAAGTACAACCCCCACTTAAGTACAACCATCTGCCGTGAGAGGACCTAGGATATCCTGCAAGAGCATTTCATTCTAGAAGATTGGCGGTTCTTTCTTCCAACAATTCTCATGCTTTCCTCTTCCAAGGCAAGTTTAATCTATAGTTTCTAACAGTTCCTTTAAGGTCTCAACCCTGGTTTCCCGAGTCTGTGCTGGTGTTGATTTATTCACTAGATAAGTCACTCTACCTGTTCAATGAGTCAGCAAGGATGACTGAGAAAGGCTTTCACACACTAACTGTTCCCAGTGCAAAGTTTGGTTTCCTGGCCTCAGGCTACTTCTTCCTAGTCTTCCAGGTCCTGGCTTCTTCCCTTTAGTTACCCACTCATCCAGGTTCATTAAGACCATTCAGACAGCTTCTCCCACTCAGAAGCCACCCTGTAGGTGAACTAAATGAGTTACTGGCAGCTCTTTGCCGAGGCAGTTCCCCTGGATAGCGCAGCCGTGTTGTAGGAATGCTCAGCACATCCCTCACAATAGGTCCAGCACAGTCCCAGAAATGGAGCTGAGGCCTCAGACACTAACAGCCTGTTCCTGCAGCCCACTGCTGCAGTGGTTACAAGTTATAATCTATTACCATTGCAAGAAGACTTAATTTCTGAACTTCAAGGAAGTCAGATAATGCTTTATCCTATTAGTGTCTGCCTGTGTGAACTGACAAAGGCTTCCTTCTGACATGACAACATATTCTTCCAATTCATCTCTTTAAGGGGATGAGTTGGGAAGTCTGGAATAAGAGAGGAGGGAGGACCGACAAAAGATGCTACTAAAGGAACCAGGGAAAGGAGAGACAATTTTTAAATTGAAATGGAGAGAGGGGACTTGGAGGGATATGGCCAGACTGAGGTATCTCAAAGCACGTTTGCATTTCATTTTGTTTCTCTTACAAGGGAAGTAATTGCAATGACTGGGTATGTTGTATGTATGCGTGTGAGAAAAAAGGTCCTGAGGCCATGGAGAACTACGAACACAAGAAGTATTGGCCTATTCCATGTTGTTCTGCTTTCAGCAGTTGTGCCTGCAGGGCAGCTTTCCCTTTCTTTAACCTCTCTTCCACATCCTTGTTTTAAGTCCACAGCTGCTCTGACCAGTGGTATCAGTTCAGCTGAGGGCACCTTCACATCACAGATGTTGTTACCAAGGCTAGTTGACTTTGGGCAGCAATGACTACCGAGGACAGAATGACATGTTGTGGGTTGTAACTTCAGGGATATGGAGACAGTGAAGAGAACCATCCAAGTTAGTTCAGAAAATCTAGTTGAACCTCCTCATTTTATTTACGAGGAAAAGGAAATCTAGGGAGATGTAACTTTTCCTAGAGTCACATTGCTGGTGATGCAGAGACCAGATCTCCGGTTTCTGGGTTCTGAACCCAGCACTATTACTGAACACCAGCAGGTCCCACCATGATTTACAACTCCAGGGGGCACCATTTACAGAGACTACAAAGTGGTTAGTGCCCCCTGGAGTTTGCAGTTTGGTGCAATCCCTTACAGTTTGCTTCCAGAGGGGGAGGAAGAGTAGGGGAAGGCCTTTCACGCCAGTACTTTATCTGTGCTTAATGCTCTGAGACAGATGGTGCCCACTCATGACTTCATTCAAACAGCTAGAGCATAGGAATCAGGCAACTTTTTTTCCCTCTTTAACCACAAGTGTTCCAGAACATGAGAATTCTTATGGCAGCCCAAATAGCTAATAACATTAAAAGAAGCATTTGTTGCTTACACTGCCCTCTCCTTCCCTACAAGAGCTGTAAGGTAAAGAACATGTATCCCTGTGTGCGGAAGGCTTGCAGAAGCTTAATCAAGTTAGAGGTCCATTCAAGGTCAAGAGGACCACTGGAGAAGCAGAGAAATCAGGAGTTCTGCCTCTGGGACTACCTTACTTTCCCTGGTACTGGGAAAGCTCAGACGGCCCAGGCTGACTCACAGGCTTGTTTTCAAACAGGGGTCTAAGAAGCTAGTAAGTGCCTCAACAAACCCTCTCTTGGGAGACAAAGTGGCCCTAGCTATAATTTTAGCACATACATTTAATTAGAATCGGTCCTGTCTCCTTCATGATGGTTTCAAGTGAAGTCCCTATAGAAACATTCTAAAAGAACAGCCTCATCCGCCAAAGATCTCTTTTAACCAAGTTAATTTAGCAGAAATTTGCCATCTTGGATTGGGTGGAGTTACCTCTTTTTTCAACTTCACAGCTGGGAAGAGAAGGGAGGTGGGAAATGCAGAGAAATAAAGAGGAGGGCAGGGGGTTCAAGCAAATGAGTTTTCATCTATTAAGGAACGGTAATTTCTGCTAGCGCCCCTAGAGACCGGTCCCCTCCAATAATGGCCTGACTTTAATGATTCCCACTCCTAAGCAACAGCCTGTGTTCTGCTGGTGTTGAGACAAGCTGTGCCAGAGAAATTCCCTTTATCTCAGAGGTGCTGCAATCATTACGCAGGAGAGATTAACCAGCCAGGAGGATGTGCTTTTGGTGGGGCGAGAGAAAGCTAACCAAAGAGAATACTCTGCTCCAGCAGGCATGGTACTGCTGACCTAGGACATAAAAGGCTGAGAGACAGGCTAGAGGTTAGTGATAAGAAGACAGAGCTGACACTCTGGACAAGAGGGAGAAGACAAAAGAAACTAAAAGCTTAGGCACCTCCTGAGTGGCGGCTGAACTCAATTCAAGACAAGCACTGACTGGCTGGGAGGCAGGCAGAGGTCTGTGGGGTGTGGAATGTGGGTGTGGGTTGAGCTCAGGCATCATGGACAGAAACTGATGAGCATTTGTGATATGAAACACAGTAATAAGTTCACTGGAAGCAGGAGTAGGGGGAATCAATTTCAAGTCTCTAAACATCTCTTACTTTCCAGGGCAGAAGTACAGGGATGTGGGCTAACACTGAAAATGGAATAACTATTGCTGAAGCTGGGGTGTCAGTTGAGGGGTGAGGTCCTCTCATTCTGCATTTCTTCTACACACTGAAATCAGTGGGAAGGACTAATGCCGTGGCTCTAGTTTTTGCTGAGGCTTTGCTGAGGCTGCTCTAAAATAAGGGATGGGGAGTCCCCTTATTTTGCCCCCTGTAATGGAGACGGACTGCTTCCAGAGGCTGCCTTGCCAGATGTGCCAGCAGTCAGCCTGGCCAGAGAGCCTGCAGTGCAGACAGATGCCCTGGGCTGTACTCAGGATGGCAAGACCCTTTATGGTATTGTGGCTCAGCTCTGGGGCAGTGCCAGAGCGGCAGGGTGATGTTCCTCAGCCAGATTCATTTCCCCCCAAAACCTTTTTAAATATGTGGGCCATGGAGGGAGGCAAATTTAATTAAATTACTGTGTTGTGGGCTGCCCTTTCTGGGCAAGGGCTAAAAATGGGCTCATGCTGACATGCAGACCCATCTGTGTACACAGAGCAGGAGTTTCTTTGTGTTTGGCTGTCAGCAGCTGGATGGGGTTGGCAGTGGCCAGTGCTGGCTCTGGTGAGCTGGCCCCTTTGTCACAGCAAGGCCGAGTCAACAATAATCCAGCCCAGACCCCGTGTGGCTCTGATCACCTTTTCCTTTCCACTTAAAAGATGACTGAGTGGCACTCCCCCTTCCTACGTCAGTTCATTTGTCCTCCAATGCCTCTCTTGCTGACACCCAGGACTTTCCTGTGGGGGTGCCGGGTGCTGAGCCAGGAAGGAGGAAAGAAGCTACAGTGAGGTGTGATTCAGAACAGTGCAAGGGCAGGGACTGTTCGCTTGGCAGGAGATGGAGGGGTCTCCCTGGCGATTCTCTAGAGTGCTACTTCAGTAGTTCCCCACCGGCAGCTTCATGCTGGAGAGAGAACCATTTTCAGGTGTCATAGTAAAGCAGCAAAGCTTTCTCTCTCCTGTCCCTGCACAAAGGCCACAGTGGACACAGAATCTGACCATCACACAGAGACAGGGAAGTTCCCTAACAACCAGAGCCACTTAACGTGTGGAAATCAACAACCAAAACAAATGCTAGCTGTGCTATACCTGTCGACCCCACAAGGTCATTCATTTCTGTTCTGGCAGTTCAGGCCTCAAGGCTCTAGTTTACAAATGTCACTGGGCTAAGTTTTGGCCCCCCCTTCTTCCTCCAGTAGTGCTGCTGCTCTAGCTATAAGAAAGGGTTTCCCTCTGCTGGTGTGAAACGGGCTGAGGTGGAATCAGGTGTGTGGAGAGATACTGAGGGCCGAATGGTGGCTTTTCCATTTAGAACTAAGACTCAGGAAGAATCAGCAGGGGACTCTTTCCCTGTTTGTCTCCAGAGAGAATAGAGCCATCTCTCATGTCTAAAACTTTAGTTAATGTAAAAGAGATGGCCTTGTACTGGGGCAACGAGTGGTTGTATTTATGCAGCACCCTTGGGCCCAGGGCATCCTGGCACCAGCAGATGCCCAGATGATGTGAACAGTGCAGGCAGCTCTGGTAGCTGTGGCAGCCCCCCACAGGTCCCAAGCCCTCCACATGCAGGTTTACAGGCAGTGCCCCACTGAGGAAAGAGAGAAGACAGAGCCTGATCCTCCTCATCTCAGTCTCCAAACCCCTCGCAGGATGGGGAGGGCAGCAGCCTCCAGGGAGCTCTGCTGCCCTCTTGACCCTGCTCTGAGCAGCTCCAGCGCCATTCTCCTTCATAACTGGGGATGGGGGTGGTAGTGTATCTGCCACAGGTTATTGCTGGCTAAGGTTTTTGGCTATAAATCTGATGGTTACTTTAAGGGTTAAGACAAATACTGTCACTTCAGGTCCTTGGGGCCCAACTCAGAAACTGGACTGTGCCTGTGGGTCACTCCCAGTCCAGCAGTCCTAAATGACTAAAATCTGTGGATCAAAAACACAAGCAGGCAGGTTACTAAAGTGTGGCCAGACAGAAGAGAATGGATCCAAGAAAGAGTTTTCTGTGGTTAAGAGGTTAAGCAACAATTGTAGTGAGAAAAGAAAGCAACATATAATGCTAGACAAAAGCCCACAGGGCCAGTCAGCAATAACATGAAATTGGAACATGAAGAACATGAAAGTGACCAGTTTGGTGATACCATATGGCTTTAGAGCACAGGCGGCAAACACAAGACCCGTGGGCCGAATCCGGCCCTCCACTTTGTTTTATCCAGCCGGGCACCTTGTTTCTACCTGGTAGCAGCGCCAAGCTCCTTGCCCCTAGTTAAGGAGTAGTTACATTTATACAGTCCTAAAATTACATTCGGCCCTTTGAAGTTAACTGCGAGGCTGATGTGGCCCCCGGTGAAAATGAGTTTCACACCCCTGCTTTAGAGAAACCAAAAGGTTCCTGGGTACTCCACTACGGTAAAGAATCTCTCTTTCTCACTCACCTAATCGGACAGGACAGAGTAGACCCACCCCTAGGCTTAGGTAACCAATATGTTTCAAGTGCATTTAATTCCATTCCATCCACTGGCCTCATGCTCACCAAAAACTGGCTTCAAATTGCAGGGATAGAAGTAGATACCTTTTTAGGTAGCCTGTTTTCTTTAGTGAGTAGGTTACTGGTCCGTGGGTGCTAATAAAAATATTTTGTCATTATCAAAGATTAAAAACATCTTTATCTTGAAGAAAATACCTCCAATTGTAGAGAGAGAGTGGACAATGTACCTCAGTTCTGATATTTGCCTACGGAAAGAGCGGGATTTAGGGGCTGTGGTCCTCTCTGTTTAAGCAGACTAGAACTGCTTTTTCCAGTGGGAAAGAAAGCCTTGAAATAATTTGTATAACTAAGCCTCAGGGTGAATCATCTGAATACTGGTTTTGCTGTACCAATGGCATTCTAAGAACTGCTAGGGTCCCTGAGGTTTACAGGTGACCTACCCGAATGAGCCAACGCTGCACCAGTGGATGAGCAGACTGCTGCCACGGCGTCCCTCCCTGCTGCAGGTTGTTGCTGGAGGGTATGGCTGTGGGTCTCACTCAGGCGGAGCCAGCTAGCTGGGACACCCTGAGTCCTGTGCCTTGTCTGCAGCCCTGCAGCCCTGCAGCAAGCTGGCATGGGAAAAGGCAGAATGAAGCCCTAGGGTTGCTGCGGCATTATCTTTCTTGTGTATAAAGACACCCACAACCCCTCTCACATTTGTTATCCATCACTTCATTTTTCTTAGAGAGGGACAGGAGAAGAGAAACGAATTGATTACAGTGGTATATTACAGGGTACTACCTTTCATCACTTTGAACGGGAGTGAGAAACTGAAGAGCGGTACTTTGAGAAGTTGCCAAGTCTGCACTAAAGGGAGGAAAGGGTAGGAAAGAGGGAAAAGTGATTTCTGACACTTGCTCTTGCCTCTGATCCTTTCTCCGCTCTCCCTCACTCCAACTAACACTTAAGAAGCAGAGTAGGTGGAACTAAGGCTATTTGCAAAAGCAGATTTGCTCTGACGAAGGCTGGAAAGTGTTTTCTGCACAATATGAACTTAGACCTGTTGTGTCCTTGTCTTATGCGGTTCAGATAATTTTTTTAAATCATCACACTTGGGTTAACATGTCAGAGTATGAACTAAAAGTAGTCTTCGCATCAGCCCCAGGTTGACCTGGAGGCAAGGCTTGACCCAGCCCCTTCATCTCTGGGAAAGCAGGGCAGGAGAGGGATGGGAGTGGCAGATGTCGCTGGATAAGGCTGCAGCCATCTGCACTACTGTGAATCAAGGTTGGCTCAGACAGAAGGCGCGAGGGAGGAGGTGCAGCTGCTGATGGCTCAGACAGCTTGGACCTGTCCAGGCAAACAAGCCGCTCAAGTGCAAGAACAGCCAGCCAAGTAGGCAGAGCACGAATAAGGACTTAAAGCTTGAAATATCTGACAAGATATAGAGGGAGGGCAGGAAGCTGTCTGGGATTTCAACTGGTATCTGGCCTTGCCTCTGCATGCTCTTCTGCTATGGAAGGGTGGGATGTGATGCTTGGGAGCTGGTGGGCTGTACCCACAGAAGCATTCCCTGAGCTAGAATAAATCTTCATCTTAAATTGCAAACACAGTTCTGGATTGTTCCTCCTCACTAATGCCCTCCAGAACAAAACCTAACCACTGTCTACAGACACCTATCTGCCCTCCTGTCATCTGCCTAAGGTTAAGAAGCATTGGGTCCTGTGTGTGTGTGTTCGGGGGTAGTTGGTGGTAGTGGGGACAGACTGCAACATTAATTGCATGGTCTGAAGTTGTGTGTCAGAACTGACTAAGGAAGGTGCCTCAGGGGTGCCCAAAAGAGGCAAACATGAGCTGTCCTTCACCTTCCTTGAAGGGGAAGGAGGCCAGTAAGGGTGTTCAAGTGCTATTATAGCTCCTTCTAGTGAAGGCTCTTTGAGACCGTGGTTCTTGGTCTCAAGTACATATTATTGGCATTGGAGAAGCTGTTAAAACATACCAATATTCAGACTGTAAATCAGTGGTTTTCAACCACTGTGCCACAAGAATTTTTAAAACATGCAATACCTGACTATTTACCCAGGGGCACTGACCTCTTTTCCTTAGACTGTCAAATAAAAAAATAACAGTAGCCAACACAATAGCTGTCCAGTGTGAATGAATAATCAAAATTATATCTATTTTTTTTGGTCAGATTGGCCAAAAAATTTTTTTTTGGTGTGCCATAGAATTTTATTAATTAGTTTATGTGTGCCACGAGATTAAAAAGGTTGAAAATCACTGGTCTAGATAAAATTCAGTGGCATCTTACTGGGGTTGGGGTAGGACTTCAGTATTTAAAAAACATATACAAGTTATTCCAGGCCACACCCAGAATGACACCCTCTGCTCTACAGTCTAGAGGGAGCGGGGAGAAGACCAAGTAGTCAGATGGGCAGCACTGTTCTGTCACTGACTCCACAAGCACTTCTTGTACATTTAAAAAAAAATCCTCACTCAAGGATACGTTTTGACTGATTTTAGAGAGAGAGGGGGCGAGGGGAGAGGAAGAGAGAGAGAGAGAGAGACAGACAGACAGACAGACGTGGATGTGAAACACTGACTGGTTGCCTCCCATACGCACCCTGACCGGGGATGGAACCTGCAGCCTTTTGGTGTACGGGACGACGCTCCAACAAACTGAGTCACCCAGCCCGGGCACTTGTACATGGTTTTACTTAAACTGAGCTAGTGTCCATGAGTTTTCGTTCAGGTTCAGGAGGTGTAACCTCTAAGGGAGCTGACCAAGTAACAACTGATTGACTGCCCTGGAAAAACAAAGAGAAACCATCCTACAAACGTGTCATCCTCTTCAGAGACCCAAGTGTGGAGGGAGAAAGGACAGGTTGCTTAGAGACCCATGAATATCAAATGGGAGAAATCGAGGCACAGAGTACCATTTATTCCAAAGGAAAGTGGGAAGAGAACCAAATGGCATGTTACTTCCTAGCCATCACCAGCCAGAAACCTTCCCGAGTCACAGGCTGCTCCACAAGCTAACACAGGCAGGGCTCAAGATCACCTCACAGTTTAGGTTCATAAGCCCAAAAGAATGAGAAAGTACTTTTAAAATGTTAGGTTTCTGACCTTTAACCTAGTGGCTAAGGTCCCTGCCACAGCCCTTCTTTGGTCCACGTACTCATGTGCCAGTACAGTGACCAGCACTGTGCCAGGTTCCGGGGAACAGGGGAGATGAAAAACTTGGTCCTTGCCCTTGAGGAGCTCAGTACAATGGGGAAGCAATTGTGATGGACAGTTTAAGAGCGGTGACAGGGGAGATATGCACTGAGGAGCTGGGAAAGCTTCTGCTTCCTCTCATCCAGAGAGTCCTGTGAAGAAATGCAGAGCAGGCCATATGTCTCAGAGTTTTAAGGTTTAGTGCCTCTGATGCTACTTGTTTTTAAGACCAGGCTGAGGAAGAGCTCCCATGGTTTGAATTCTGGACACAAGCACTGGACAGTGGCAGGACCGATTCTGACTCAGCCCCTGGGGAAGGACAGATGCTCTGGGCCCTCTTACAGCGGTGCCGGGGTGACTTCTGCACCTCTCTCAAGCTGGCATTTGCTGAAAGGCCTGTCTCAAGGCTTCCTCACGGAGTAGGAAAGCACCCATGATCTCGATGAATCTGATGGTAGGAAAGCTCTGGGCTGGCTGGGTGACCTTACTCTTTATCCTTCCCTCTACTTCAGCTTCTTAAAGCAATACAGTTTCACTTAATGTTTAAGTATAAATCACAAAGCTCCCTGAATAAACAAGAGCCAGTAGCTTGCCCCTGAATGAAGAGGTGCTAAGCTAGGGTCTTAAGCAAGGCCGTGGTGTGTAAATACAGCACAGAAGCTTCTAGCCCAAGCTCCAGAACTCTATTTAGTTTGGCTGCAGCAAGCTGCTGTTTGCCCCCTGAGCTGAGCAGCCAGAGCAGAATACTGCTTGGGAGTTGGAAAAGGCCCTGAGGAGGGCCACAGAAGAGCCCTTACATACGAACACACAGAGCTAAGAACACGTGGGATCCTGGGAAGGGAGGGAAGTACATGTTTCAGCCAATTCTCCCACCACAGCTTTAGCAAAATCCCACTTGGTAAAGTGTTGAGCACTGAGGAAATCAGGATTCTCCTGTGGCATGTGTCACAATGCCTTTAATGCCTTCTATTTTCCTGGTGTGGCAAGAGAGGTCTTCAGGGTGGTACGCGGGAGTGTTGGCAGGTGACAAGACAGATAAACTATAAGGCACAACAGCTTTCAAGGCTGGGTGATACTGAGGTCATTCAGTAAAAGTCAAAGCTGTCTAGTTGTCCACTCTGAATTCAGACTCTAGAAATAGGTCTAATTTGTTCTTTGTGCCTATTCTGTTCTTCACCTACCCAAAAGTTTAGGCTCCATATCACTCATGGAAATTTATTATCCTGGAAGGTCAGTCTTAGGTTATACAATGTCCAAAATCAAAGTTGATCTTCAGGTGTGGAGGTCCAAATTTAATCTCTGAAACCATGCGTTTTCAACCTTAGCTGCTCATTCGAATTACTTGGGGAGCTTTTAAGTTAAAAACAAAAACATTTTTATTAAAAAAAAACTCTCTGATTTGAAAAATCTGAAACACTGAAAATATAGTCATGAACTCACACACGCTGACCATGCAGATTGAACAGTTACCACAAGGTTCGTATTTACTTCATCTGTCCCCTTTTTTCTTTGCTGAAGTGTTTTAATGCATATCCCAGACATGATGTCATTTCACCCTCCCATACTTCAGTGTGTTTCGCTAAAAAATACAACCATTTTCTTACATAACCACAATGCCTTTATCACACCTAACACAACAAAATCATTGCTGCTTATCACCTAATGTAACTGGGTAACTTAAAAGATGGTACTTGCTGAAACCAGAATCTTCGGAAGGAGGCCCAGGTATTGGTATCTTTCCTAGGCTTCACGTACCCCATGATTTCAGTGTGCAGTCAGGCTGAGAAACCACTGGTCAGATCAATCCAGGATCCTACTGTGGGGTCTGTTACAAGCTCTGTGAATGTCCTTTAGCCCCCAATCACATGGTACACAACAAAAAAGACAAGGAAAAGGTGACAGGTCATGGAATATGATGGAGAAAGAAAACAAAAGCATTAAGTCAGCAAGCCACAGAACTGAGTCTCTTGTATAACACAAGGCTGTCAGGTCCTCAGGAGTCAAGGCCTGCTCCCTCAACCCCCAAGATCCATCACAGAGGTCTGAGAGGCCAAGAGGGAGAGTTGGTCCCAGCTGCTAGCCAGGCTGCTCATGGGGCCCTGAGCACCTCACACCAGGCCAGTCTGCATTATTCCTCTTATTTCTAGGTCTTTTCTCTTCTGTACATGCTCTCTGGCTTCATATTCTGGCAAACTCAGCTTCAGCACCTGGTCTTAGGATTAATTAGGTCTGTGGTGAGGCGGGGAGTGCACTGCAACTTCTTCAGTGTTGGCACTGGGGCTTGGACCACAGTCTTCAATGTTATTTATTTCACTTAAAATAACTAAACAGAACATCCTGCAAAAAGATGAGGCTGTATCATTGCAGCTAAAAATACCTCTACTGAAGGCATCTGCTTAACAGCTCCTCAATTAGAGATGCTACAGGGCCCTTTGTGAGCTGTGCAGTGTTGGTGGCTCCACAGGGGCTCTGGGTGGCTGGGATAATCCCTGAAGCAGTGAGTAGTGACTGCTGGGTGAGGATGGGGGGGGGGGGGGGGGGTGGGCTGGTGAACAGCCAGCCAGCCAGCATGACTGGTACACATCAGGTAACTTTTGCTTCACGGACCCACTGCCCAAGCCAAGAAACCTCTTACCTTCTTCTGTAACAGGCCAAATGCCATCTCTGAGGATGACCCAAAATAACTGGGGACAGTTCTTGACTCCCTGAGGTTCATGTGAGTATCATAATAACCAGAGGAGTTAACGCTACTCAGTCTGGCTCATGGTGTGTGTGGGGCTGAAAAATTTTCAAGTGTGGGCTGGTGATAACTAGACACACGTGAGGCTTATGGTGGCCTGAGGCAAGGGGGACTTTAAATGTAGGCTTGACACCTAGAGGAAGAAACTGAGCAGAGGTGTAGGGCTTGATGGCAACTAGCGCTTCTGGAATTCTTTTCTAGGTCCTCTTGGTACCTGGATCATTTAGTTTAGTGCACTCATTTTTATTGAGGAAGATGAAGCCTCAGGGAGGTTAAACGATTTTGTCCAGGTGATAGATTTAGTAAATGGAAAAGCTAGGACTTAAACACGAGAATTTTGCTAACAAGTGTAGTGCTTCATTCCACTATACTATGCCGTCCCAAGCATTCAACAGTGCTGAAAGAGGTAACTGGGAAAAGGTATTTTCAGTTCTGGTGCCAAAGGGACCAGAGAAATTCAGGTGAGTGTTCCCTGGATGACCTGGGAATTTTGCAGTCTCTGCAGGTTCTGGGGAACTCAAGGGTCGGAATCAGCAACTGAATCAGATGTTCAGTGGGAACAGTGACAACATTGCAGACTTGTGATCGTCAGCCAGAGACTGAAAGCCATTCCTTCTTCTCTGCCCAGGAGAGTAGGAAACACCTGGTATTCGCTTGACTCAGGGCTGTCAGGGGAAAAGGGGGAAAGGATAAGGCATGGCTGTCTGGTTGATGCAGGTACTGATCTTCATTTCTTGGCATCGTATGTGACCCTTATGAAAGAATTTGGAAGCTAATTTGACATCATGAGAGGACTGGGTCAAAAAAAAGTATTGAGGAAAAACACTCAGAGATACAGGGGAAAGTGCAGATTACTGGTTCAGGAAGAAGAGTGCAATGCAAATCAAACATGTCCTGAGTGCTCAGTGTAGGGAAGGGACAGTCTAGAGTCTGATACCCAATATGGCCACCACTAGCCACATGTGGCTATTTCAATTAAAATTGATCTTCATGAAGGACTGTGTGCCTCAGCGCTCAATATCCACACATGGCTAGTAGCTACTATACTGGACAGTGCATGTAAGGAATGTTTCCATCATCGAAGAAAGTTCCATTGGACAATGCTGGTAGACTCTGTCTGGTTGTCTTCTCTAGTTCCTTGGTGGTCCCAATGAGTAGTTTCTGAGGCTCCTTTGGGGGAAGAACTGAACTTGGGGAAGCTAGAGGATACCATTAACTAACTCTCCAGCAAACCTAGTAAACCTGGGAACTGAAAGAAGCTTAGGGCAATCATGAGCATAAGTCCCCCAGCGTACTAGGCTCACCAGGCCCTATAACCCGTTCCCCTAGGGCCTTTTCTGCATGTTCGCAGGCACTCTGACCTTTGCATATTTTATCCCATTTCTATTTTACACAGTTTTAATTGATGTTTAATATAGCTTAACTCTGTGTGGTATTCCAAGCCCCTCTCACCAGGGGGCCGGCCGCTCACAGGCAGAAAGCACAATTAATAGCAACCCCCAGAAAATTATGCCCTGTATCGAAGTTGTCATTGCATCACATAAATGCTTATTATTACTGTTAAATTCTCCAGCCCTGACACCTCCCTATGTTTACGAGGTAGCAGATAAACCTCTCTATTTGTGCCTTCGCTACTTTACCACACCATCAGACTAAATATAGCCCTTGTGTGTATGTTTAGCTCCATTTAGCTGTGCTTTGGCAAAGGAGAAAAAAAAATCAGAGTTAATAAAATTAAATTGCTGGAAAATGTGATTTGTTCCTCCCCCACCTGACAACCCCTTAAAAGACAAACAGACGTCATTGCGAACAAGATGGGTAACCTCAGCTACAGGGTGGGGGCGAGGCCCAGATCCTGACAACATGCCACTGCTTTAGGATCAGCCTCCTGTGAGTGGAGGGAGCAGGTCTAAGAGCACAGAATGCAGAGGCTGAGAGAGAGCAATTGGGGGTCCACCCTGTGCCCTGGCTGAATGTGACCGAACACAGTGCTCGAACTAGAATCTGCCCAAGGAGCTCAAGGGCACGCACTGCCACCTGGGAAATTTCGTGTGCTCCTGCTGCACCCCCTCCACCCTGCCTCTCTCAGTAATAAAACGAAGCAAAACAACAAGGAAAGCTGCCCCCCACCCCCCCAAAAACCAAACAAAAACCCCTCAACTTAACACAGTTCCCACTTCTTGGTTGTTTCTTTTGGACTCTTCTGAAGCTTAGTTTTTTGGCATAAGGACAGCAGCTTTTCTGTGATCACATATCAGGAAAAGCAATGGAAAATTCCAGGTCTGTCAGACACCTGCACTCCTCCCTCTCTGGCATGCCTCCCCATCCTGTGCACAGTGCTCTCTGAGTCCGTCTAGGAAGTCTTCTTTACGGAACACTGAAGCCCCTGCTGACTTCCTCCTCTGACGTAGCCTCCTGGCCTTTTCTCACTAAAATAATACAACTTAGAGAATGTACATGTTTACCTCTGTTACACACACCTACTCCCTTTTACACACCACCACCAAAGTCCACCTATTTGTATGGCTGGTGGATGGACAGGTGGTAGTGGCTGTTGTCTGTGAGGCACGGAGGGGGTACACTAAGGCTGACACCGCGGGAATGTGGAGACTAGCACTCCCATGAATTACTATTTGAAGGTACACCAGTGATTAACTTCTTCATGCCTCAGTTTTCTCAGCTACTGTGAACGATTTGGATTGGACTGTATGACAATTAGAACCCTTAGAGCTACAAAATGCTCTAATTCCGTATTCTGAAGGGTGTATGCTCAAGTCTTTGGAAACCGAATGGGTCATGCTTATTTCTATTTATAATCCATTTTTTATTTTTGCACTCAATGCAAAAGTAAAAAATGTAGATTTCTATTCTAAGTTTTTCTAACCAATGAAGGAAAAGCTCTATTTTAGTTTGTTTGATGGGGAAATGTTTCTAACTAGATTGAGTTTCCAATATTATATTTGCTTTGCCTTTTCCCATCTCTCCTACAAAAAAAGTTTCTAAAAAATCAGAAATGCTTTCTGTACTCGGACATACAGGAATGAGACTGCTTTGGCTAAGGAAGAAGATGGTGCTGATCTCGGGCCCCAGTGGGGCAGGACTATTTGCCATCTGCTGTACTAGTTGCCTCATTTCCAAATTGGGACCGGTCTGTAGCTTGCTGCAAATATTAGGAGCCAAGCCACTAGCACTACCTACCATGGCAGGCCTTGAACCCTTTGTACTGTGGCTGCCACAACTATCTTGAAAGCAGGGGGCCACTTTTCTGCTTAGGAGAAAAACTCATGCATTAAATGGAAAGAGATTATCCTCCCTCCCCCTGCAACAATCCCCAGCTATTTTGAAAGCTTTAGACTGAAAGGGAGGAAGACTGTCTGACCAAGCTGAGGAAGGTGATGGAGTTACGGATTTGCAGAGACTTCCCCCGCCCCATCTATACAGGGCAGAATGGTTTATTAATGATCCATGGGAAAAGAACAATCGTCCTGCTGGCAGCTTCACATGTAATTAACCAGCCTCACAGAGAGCTGGCTGCCTTTTCCAGGTCTGGTATCAGCAGACTGAAGAGCTACCTGACAAAGTGACAGAGACTCTAGCGAAATCTCCCTACTGGGAGGGGGGCACCCAAAATAGGGACCTCTACCCACTGGGCACTCAGGACACGTGACCATGATGGCAGTGCTCTTCTGGAGAAGCCTGGTGTGTGCTCAGGATGACATGAAAGCCCACGAACTCCCTGAGGGCGACAACCAGCTCTGGGAACCGCTAGTTCCATTGGTCACCATGAAGTGCCCACTCAGGTAAGCAGCTTCCTCTACTGAGTACAGAGGTCATGGAGCAGGGTCAGCTTCCTGGTAGCTTTCCATGTACTGCCTCCTCAGCTGGGACTCCACACATACAGGAGTTCTTTGGGAAATGGCTTGTGTTCCTCAACGTAACAGACATCAGCACTACGGAGGGGCTGAGAAGGCTTCATCGCCCTGTGGGACAACAGCTGCTTCTATTTAAGTGTGTTGCTAAAGAACCAACAAAATCCAAAGTATGACACCCAAAGAGAAAAGAGACTGGGTTAACCAAGCTTTGCCTTTGTAGTAAGTGTTAACTTCCCTTTTGTGAGCCCTGGCGCTCAAAGACCCATGGTCATCCTGCTGGGTGAGTGATGTAATAAGTATTTGCCATTCGAGATGCAGTTTTAAAAATGGGCTCTTTAGTGCACAGCACCTGAAGTGTCATTGGGGCAGTGAGTGGTCCTCCCTTGGCTCTCCCAAGTGAGAATCAGAGGGTGTTTCCATTGAGGGAGAACAGGACAACACACGCACGCACACACGCACACCCTCCCCCACCAAAAGAGGCTAAGAACTGTTTCCACTCTTCATCCCCTCGAGGATACAGACCTCTTCTCAGCACCAGAACTCTTCCTGAACCCCTGGGCTCATGCTCGACCCCAGCCACCCCAAAGTCCCCAGGGAGCTGAAGCTACTACTTGAAGGTTCACGGAGGGAATAACAAACCTTTGCACCTTCAGCAAAAACAGAGCTAGTTCACAGGGGTCATGGGCTTTTCACTCACCACACTCAATTTATATTCTGTAGAAAAATAGATAATAAAAGCAGGCTGTGCCCTTTAGAAAGACAGATGGGAGGGAAGCACTGAGTGAGGCAGAAACGTCCATCAACTGATGTTAGGCTTCTCTTCTTGAGAGCACAGCACATGCGGCGAACCCTCCAATGAAGCCATGGAGTCAGAGCACAGGTGGCACAGTCACTTTCTCGCTCATTACCTGCAGTCCCCTTCCTTACCCAGCTCTGACTGCAGAAGCCGCACAGTGGTTCTCTCATTCCTATTAAAGCAGCCTAGCAACAAGAGTAACCCCAGCTGCAGATCAGCAACATAAGAAGCAGAGGGAGAGGTCACTCATGGCCTGGTAGGAAATGGATAGTTCAAGATAAATGAATTGGTACTGCCTGTCGTTTTTACTGGCCGTCACTTTAATCAATAAGGGAAAAGGTGAATTGCTATTGATCTCTTCAACACCTCTCAACGATACTGTACAAATTACAGTAATGCAAGGGGGTGGGGAGAGAATGAAAGAGGAAGGACAGATGAAAGAAGTCTGAGCAGTGTGAGAATGCCCTATGTCCCTGGAGTTGGTACTCCCATCACTGGGTGTTAGGCACGCTTGGGTGCACGTGTGAATGTGTCACGAGGAGCCCTTCCTCACACCTTGAAGGGCTGGCCATGGAGAGCAGTCTCAGGGCCTCCCTCTGCACTTCATGTGCTTGCTACGCCTCATCAGGACAGCAGGGCATGTGAAGCCATATGGTTTCTTTTGATGCAAGGCTAGAATTCTTTATGTCCGATCTCAAGGGCTCATGATTTTTTTAAGTTGCAGTATTTTTGTGGTGGTTGGCTGGGCTATCTCAACAGATGACCATAATTCTGGATGGGAAAGCAAGAATTTAAAGCTTCAAGGGCAATCTCTTGCTTTGCAGTAGTAATCCCACCCCTGGGTCAACTGCAACAAAAAACCAGACAGGCAGCAGATAAAGTGAAACTATCCTGCATCATATCTTGCAGAGGCTGAGGTCAAAATGTGAGGTGTGATCTGAATCCTGGGACAATGACCACATGCAGACAGGCAAGATGACATTTTCATTTTCAGAATCTATGTATATGTAACTCTCTAGTCTTGCCTGCAGAACCAGGAAACAGGACACATTGTTATGATAGATGGACATAACAGCCCATACCAGGAAGACACACATTTGATCTCTAATTCTTAGGGCTTAGTCGACCCTATTGGCTATAAGGAAGACTGAGAGAACCCCTCAGCACTCCCGGACAGCTTCGGTTTAGGATATATTGCTTATCAGAACCAAAAATCAGGAAAAAGGCAATGTAACAGATTTCATGGCAGAAGAAGGGAAAATCAACCAAAGATTATTAGCACAATGAGGTGAAGAATGGTCAGAGCTTAGGTTCCAGGACCAGCAGTTCTCCTGTTTCATTAACGGGGTCTAATTATCAGATGCAGATGAGGAAATAAACTGACCAGAGGTCCCTCTCCAGGTCACACGGTGCCTTCAGCTTGTATATGGTTATTCGCCATCTGGAGCCTGGCAACCCTTTTCTACATAAGTAGGAGTAACTGGAGGAAACCTTGGGAACCTGAGCACCACACCTTAGGAGCTTATACCTTTCAGTGTTTTCCAGGGAGAACAGGGTCTAGTGCTACCATTTTACAGATGGTGAAAACAAGGTGAGCAGTCACATATCAAATATGAAACAGAACCCAGCTTTTGAAAAGCCATGTGTGACAACAGTGAGAGCCCTTCAGGATGCTCTTGGCACTCTTGCTCAAATGACTCTCCAGAGACAATGACTCAGGGGTGTAACTGTATAATTCTGAAATCAGTGACAGCACAGTTCCCCAGTCTTCTCCTTCTCCTCCCACAAATACCTGAAGGGCCAAAACATAGAGCAAAATAAAATGCAAGTTACAAAGCTGCTGATGTGTGTCGAGTGGAAGTGCTGAGATTAGAAGGAGGAAGTGGGTAAGTACACCCTGGGCACTTGGAAATGGCCACGTTTGCAGCCCTGTAAGCTGATGAAGGATGAGCCCTGGCTGTCTCTTCCAGGCAGACAGAGAGGTTGGCCCCACCCTCCAGAGTGGGGAGCATGGCTGTTAGAGGACAAAAAGATAAGAAACAACTATTTAGCAAACACCACTACCCCCCTACAAGGAATCTTCCAATTCCGAAAGTGACCCTATTCTAAAATTACCAAGTGGCAAGTGGCCAGGCCAAAAATCCATATCCAATCAGTGGTAATGGACTATTTGTTGCATTTCTTCATATTAGGTTGCAGCATTGCTATAAAAATCCTGGGTCAGTAGTTTTAGATTTATTTAACTGGAGCGGTAACAGCATCCCCGCACCGCAAGCCCTGTAGAGCATTCTGAAGTGAAGTGGCATATGCAGGCCCTGGTAGGGGATGAAGGGACCTACTGGTCTTATTTGCATTATCTTCCACCTCTAGCTGGACATTTAATGCCAACATCCTTTTCTGGTAACCATTAAATAGAATCCCACTGCATCAAGAGAACGGAAAGGGAAAAGAGGGAGGCATTATGCTAACCTGGAAAGAAGAAATGAAGTAGTGTTTTGTTCAACTCTCCTGGCTCAATGGATAGCTTCTGTTCTTAATGCAGTGACTGTAACAAAGGACTTGGCTTGGGGTCCTTTTCTTGTCCCTTTCCATCCTGGTTAACACCTAGATGTTTCTTGAGAGCTCCTGCCTGATGTTCCATGATCCTCCAACCCTCCGATTTAATACAGATCTAAGATAAACTTTTGGCAACCTTAGACAGTTGTGGTCAAGGTAAGGTGGTATGGGGACAGAAGACAGCACTGCTATTCCATTCGAGGATAAGGGAGCCAGGATCTAGTTAAGTTCTGTACCCCTCATTTTCAAGTTGCAGTGACAATGGGAAATGAGCAAGGTCAAAAGTCCTGTGTAAATAGAGTAAAGCATGGAGAGCCCTTGGTATTAGTGGATCACCTCCAAATACCCCTATGGCAGTTTGAGTGCATGACGAAGATACTCTAGCCATTATTTCTTAGATGTCTATGAGGTATTTGTGGAGTCCTGGCCTCCCCACTCCCTGATGATGGCTGGCCTTAGCTGTCCACAGTCAAGTGTAGAAGAGGCTCTGTGCATAGGTTAGGACTCTTTGGCATTACCTCCAGACCTTTGCTTTTCCACTGAATGTTACACTGCCTACAAAGTAGTGGTTCTAATGTGTAGGACCTTGCAGAAGGAGAGGTAGATTCACCCTGTCTTTTATCTCAGTTCATAGAAGAGTCTGGCAGACCCCTGATGGTACTTAAACACTCTTGAGAACTTAGTTCAAGGATGGCAAATAGATTGTCAATGCAAGTGCCAAATCCCTTCAACTGGTAGTAGCTTCTAGGAGCCCTGTTTTGAGAAGGTTCTGAGTCCCAAGCCAATGCAGTGCTGTGACTGATTGGAAATGTCTGCCATGGATACACGACTGGATGGGGGGAGCATGTACATATTTGCTATCACTGGTTGTGGAGTGTGTCCATCACTGGAGAGCACTAACTATTTTCTTTGTTGACTCTAACATGAATGCTACTCCCAACACACATCCCTGTGGAACATGGCAGTTGCCAGGGAGGTGTGCCCAGCCTACCTCCCTACTCTGGGTATAGTGGTTTATCTACACCGAAGTTTTGATTCTAGATTTTAGCTAAATCCTGAGAGAACTTTCATTTATAACAAAAATGATAATGCAAGCTGTTGTTCACGGAAGGCTTATTATATACCAGGGCTCTGTCTAGTGCTGGGCACTTTACATATATACATTATTTCCACAACATTGCCATGAAAAAGGTACCCTTCTTATAGGTGAGACAATCGTTTAGCAGGGCTGCTGCACTGCACAGCCCCAGGGACACCACTCATATGGAGTTCTAGTATGCTCTGAGACTGGCCTGGTTTTAGAGAGGCTAAGAATCATGTCCAAGATCACACAGTAAATGGTGAAGCCAGAATGAGAACCTAGGTCTGACTCTCCACATGTCAAGACCAGAGTTTTTGTTAAGTGACCAGGAAGGGAAAGATGCTTTAAATGTTCTGTAGATGGGTCTAACAAGGAGCTTATCCTTCCTGAATATGTGACACGTGTTGTTCAGACCAGGTGAGGGTATCTCTGCTATTAATTCTAAAGCTTGCTCATAATCTTATTTCATGCACCACAGCATTTCATAACAGACCACTGGTCACTTTCATTTTCAAAATCCATTTAAGTTCAGCTGACCAGAAACTGTCACGGGTGGAGTGGCAAATGGGAAGTTCATCAATAAAGCTTGGTTTGGACAGAGGACCTCGTCCAGTCCTTGGCCACAGACACAGGGAGTGGCCATGGTGATGACAAGAAGAGGGCACAGTAAGGTTGGCTCATTTACCAGAACAGTCACTCCTGTGTCCTTGAGAGAGTCACACTGGAACACCAGAATGTTAGTATTACCTGGAGAGCAAATGCAATCTACAATCTGCTTACTCTTTGCTGGCAGCGCAGGCAGCCCTGCTACTGTATATTAAGAGCTGTGTTCTAAAAGATATCAGTTGAGTTATATAATTCCAAGGGGAAATTAACATAGGCAGTGGGAATGTCTGTGAATGCTCAGGACAAACAGAACAGGGAGGCACGAGGCCTGAAGACCCCCAATCATGCCAAAATGAAAGCTCACACGCAAGTCTACATGCGTGTTAAGGTCCTGTGTGAATTTCTGCAAACAGACAGTGGGCAGTGTTGTGTGAGGTTATCTTTTGTTGATCTGCTAGTCAGAAGATATTATTGAAACAGAGAACTATTTTCCAAATTAGGCCCCTACGAGCAAGTGGACAGACTTCATAATAAGGGACTTCACCTGAAAAACAAAAATTCTGAGCTGCCCTTTTCTTCAGCTCTTTCTTATAATATTCAGAATAGTAGCTTCCTTTTTTAAAAAAAAAAAAAAAAAAAAAAGTACATTTACCAAAGCTTAGGAAGCAGTGAGTATTCAGGATGATTGAAGAGGCAGGAGAAACGAGGAATTATTACTAGGGGCATCTAATATACCTGATTAAAATAAATGACACCCAGCCCTCTGAGCACAATCCTCACTTCTGAGGAGCCCAGCGGTCTCTTGTCTCGTGATAGCATTTCTCCAATTGTTCTGGGTCACAGGCTCCACATAGCTATATGGAAGGTAGACCAGGAGGCTAAAATGTGCCTGGTAACTGCCATCTTCCACAGGGATGGTTCATACAGAACATCATGTTATGGCAGATAGGTGGACGGAATCTAATACAATACGTGGCAGGGGTGTTCTGCTTATTAGCAAGGCTCTCTTTGAAGGATTTTCATAAGCTTTTGTTTGTAATGATAATCCTGCAGTGAGCCAGTAAAACGCATTCTCCAACGGCAATCACTGCCCACTATACTCACTTCCAGGCCTCAAATTAGATGAGGTTCATAGGAAGTATTGTGGACCATTCTAGTAGAAAGATGCAAGAGGAAGATATGTTTGGGACATTGATGTGGGTCAGAACTAAAGACAGAGCAGAAAAATTAGTGCCAGGGCCTGCCTTAGCATTGCTAAAGCTTCTACTTGTGGAGAAAACTGAATTTGTCAGGTTTAAGGACTATACCTCTTATTTCCTTTTACTGGTATGAACAGTAAGAAAAATAAATTGAATTGGCAGAGAAAACACAAAAGTCTCTCAAGGAAGACTTTATAATAGTAGGGACCAACTCCCCAGGGAAAGGAAGAATCCCTCTGCTAAAAAGGATTTTCTTCCCTGGGATAGAATTACATCCTTGAGACCTTCCTACATGTCCCAAGGAGGCCAGATGTCTTGAGGTCCTAAACCTTACTCTAAACTTATTCTTCCCCCAATCCCAACCGCCACCCTGGGATGTGAACGCTGGCATCTGGAGCGCAGTGAGGCCTATCCAACTTATAACAGTCAGCCTGTATGACATAATTACAGGTAATAGGATCATGGCCAAGCCAATGAAAAATTAGGCCCAGCAGCTATTTCAGAAGAATGGATGCAATTCTATGCTTGACTGGCTATGAAAGTCCAAGCAGAAGAACAGGGAAATAGACACCAGCCTAGCTGAGCCAGCAGCTTTGCAGAGAGGAATCCCACTGGAGCCAGCACACTGTTGGCTCCCAACAGCACCCACCAGCAAATGCTGCTGAGCTTGCGTGGGGAAGCAATTGGTGACTGGCTATCTGAATTTAAAAGCTGACAGAGAAGACCCAGCAGCCAGGGAAAAGGAAAAAAGGACAATGTGATAGTATCACTCTTTCTTCATTTAACCTCACCTCTTCTCATTGTGATGTCATTTGCATCTGGGGGCTGGAATGGGATTAGAGGGCCCCCCTTCTAGGGCTTCTAGAGATACTTGGCAAGGGCCGGAAACTCAGAAATGAAGGGACTATAAGTGGGCAGATAACAGCCTGGTATTCTTATGGTGCTTATAGCCTGTCACTGAATAGGAATTTGTTGACTTGAACTTCAAAATAAGCCCTTTATCTCATTAATAGTTTGATCTACAAAAACAGAATAGGAAACATACCAGGGAGGGAAAGAGACAAGTAGCCTAAATTAGGAGAGTGATGAAGGGACATTAATGCTTTCTTTTTGAACATTGGAATTTTTCAAAACACTCACATATTATTACTTCACTACCTTTAAGTATTCTGGTTGGACAGGTGGGGAGAGGTAGTAAGTCCATAGTCAGGTCTTGGTAGTAGACTTTTTCAATGAGAAGTTCTTGAATTAGCAGCTATGTGTCCAACCTCAATACTCAAACTCCAAAGTCTTTCTTCCTGACCCACAGATGCTGAGTTTAGAGAGTTTTCCCAAAGAACAATAAAGGACAAAAGAACAGGCCTACTTCCCAGTTTCTAGAATTGGGTCACAGGGAAGCGGCTGATTTAATCAATATCTGTTTATTGAGTATCTCTTATATACTAGGCAAAAATACAGAGAACATAAGACAAAAGCAAGTTCCTGTGCTCGAGTTGCTTACAATCTAGTGGGGAGACCAACATGGATCCTTCAACATCACTGGTCAGGACATGACAGATGTATGCATGGGGTACTATGGGGACTGAAGGAAGGGCATCTTACCTAGCCTGAGAGATCAAGGGAGAGTTCCCTAGAAAAGGAGATGTGTCTTGAAGGACAGATAGGAATAAGGCGGCAAAGAAGGGGGATGGTTGATAATACTGGGTGGAAAGCTTAATTTGACCTAAAGGATAGGAGAGAGAGAGCGGCATGATATATATGTGAATATCAGGTCAGCTCTGATGAGGTAGAAATTATGAAACAAGTAGTGGTGAGATAGGAAGTTGGAGAGGTAATCAAGGATATATATATATAAACTAAGGAAATCAGACTTTATCCCAGAGGAGTTATGTATTCATAAACAGTGTACTTACTTAGCCAGATCTGTCTTTTAAGAAAGTTCAGAAATAGGATTATAGATGTTTATACTCCTATATTATACTGATCACATATATTGAAGAAAAATAGGTTACAGAGGAATCATTATATGAAAAGTAAGGCCCACAAAGGTCAAACAACAGATACAGCAGGAATGAAGATGTCAGAAGACATAGGAACTGTGATAAGAGCAGAGTAAGTATTTCGGGGAGGTATGCCCACAGCAAATTCTGTAAATCAGCAATTTTCAACCGGTGTGCCCCAAGAGGCAGAGTGGTATGCCACAAGAATTTTTAAAACATGGAATACCTGACTGTTTAGTCAGGGCCACTGATCTTTTTTTCCTTAGACTGTCAAATAAAAAATGACAATGGCCAACATAATAGCCATCTGGTGTGAATGAATCAAAATTATGCCTATTTTTTTTGTCAGACCAGCAAAAGTTATATTTTGTGGTGTGCCACAGATTCTTAATAATTAGTTTATGTGGGCTACGAGATGAAAAAGGTTGAAAATCACTGATCTAAAGGGGAAAAAAGCCAGTGCCCTGACTAAATATTGATAGTCAGGTACTGTATGTTTTAAAAATTCCTGCAGCACACCGCTTGAAAATCACTGCCTTAGATCCCTGTGCAGTCTTGTGAGAATCCAGAATCAGACTCTATGGTTCCTTATTTGAGATGAACTCATAGTTAATGCTGGGCCTTCAGGGAAGACATTTACAAATTAGCTAGTTCTAGATATTTAAAGGTTGAAAAATGATAAAATACAGTGAAAAGAATGATCACCTTCTAATGGCAAAGCTGACAAAGTTTGGGGAGAAAAAGCACCTAATTTGATATGCAGACAACTTGGCTTTTGGTTATTTGTCCTACAACAAGCTCTGGGAATAGAGGGAGGCCACCGTGCATCTCGGTTTCCTGAACTGTAAAACTGGGCTATTTTTCTTATAGGCTTACTGTGAGATTGAAATGAAATATGAAAGCACTGCTATGCTAGAAAATGCTATATAAAATGAAGTTTGATCACCATTAAGGCAGATTTTTACCCGAGCCCCCTTCAAAGAAAATAGCCTTAAATGGAAAAACGTAAAGACCTCGGACAGGTGAAGAACTGTCAGCAGTGTGGGGGGGAGGCGAGAAGAGCCTTTGCCCCCACACTGCCTTTCACACCTCGTGGGAGAAGAGCTGTTTGGGGAGCTGGCCTCACTCCGCTCCCTCTTCCCTGGGCAGTGGCAGAGATAATCTAGAGCAGGGTGTCTCTGTGCAAATAAGTGACACATTGCTGGACAACTGGCTTACTTTTCCATCAGGTTACTATTTATGGCTCAGTGAGGGTTACCAAGGGGCATGACACTCAGGGAGAGCCAGAGAGCAGTGTGTCACTGGCCTCGCCCATACCAGGTGTCCTTCACCCTCACAGACTTTCCTGTGGCTTCAACTGTTCGCACCGCTTTGACGCAGAGATACAACTTTGCCCCTGACCCTCCTCCCAGGTGTCTCCCGGACAGAGGAGGGCCTAGAGACAGCCGGGAACAGGCGGTGTGAGCGAGCACACACTTCAGGGCTTGTGGAGAAAAGTGGACAAGGACAGAGTTACCATTTTCAGACAAGATGCTGGACACTTGGTGCTGAAACGAAGGGGACAGAACACTTTCCTTTTCTTCTAAGTTTTCTTTCCCAGACAAATGCCCCTCTCTAAGTACCTAACAATATTCACTGCTGAGTCCATATTCCCAGAACATAAATACACGTCCTTCAAATAGCAACAGCTCCTTGTAATGCTTTTATGCATCTTTGTACAAAAGCAGGGGGTAGTGGGAGAGAGGGAATCCAGGACTGAGCCCTGGCCACTGTAGCCTGTGGAATGAGCTCCCCAGGGGGACATCCTCCCTTTGATGCCAGCAGGAAGAAGGGAAATAGGTCAGGGCAGCAGCCGGAATTTTCAGCTCAGGCTGTCCAGCATGAGGACGTCATTTTCCAGGCAGCAGGAAAGGGCAATTTCTGAGATCTCAAGGAGGACAAAGGGGTCACTCAGAAAGTCCTTGGAAATGATCACCAAACCTCTGTATCCTGCCCCCTACCCCAGGGAATCGCACCTCCTATAGCCTGAAACTGTGAAAAGGGTTAAATTGTGGTATTGATCTGTTTAATATCACTGACCGCTGCTTCTCTAAAAGTGCAGGTTTTCCTAAGAGCAACCCCAGTGCTGTCCGGGCTGCAGCCGGTCGGTGAGTGAGTCCTGGCTAGCTGACCTTCTGGCTAGAAGGTGTGAAGAGATCTCAAGTCACTGTTGTACTTACTGGTAGGGCCCCATAAAAAGAGGATGGCTGGGGACTGCTGGATCAGTGTTTTAGACAGGAATATCAAGGGTGGAATCATTTACCCAGGACCACATAATAACTGGAGTGTGAAAACCTAGCAGTTTGCACTTTCAACCCAGTTATCTACCCATTAGCTAATGCCATCTCTCACCACTCCTGGGAAGATGCTAGTGATGAACACAGGTCCCCATCTGGGAAATTACCCCAGATCTTCCTATCCTTGGCAGCATGGCAGGGAACTGCCTGCAAGAGGGTTGTATGGTGGGGGGGCGGGGGAGGGCGGGCAAGGGGAGTGTCACAAGCACATGCCATTAAAAGGGACGCAGCACTCAGCTCATAGTCACAGCTGTAAGCAACAGACACAACAATCTCACGTTGTATGGTCCAGAAGTAGTCCAGCCTCAAAGGCAGGGGACACAAGAGCAAACTCATAACAAGTCATTTAAATCCAACTCTATAGAGCAGGGGTCAACAAGTTTTTTAAATAAAGGGACAGACAGTAACTATTTTAAGCTCTGCAGGCCACATAGCCTGTTGTAGCTACTCAACTCTGCGGTTATAGCACTAAAGCAGCCATAGAAAATACACGGAACGATTTACGTGCCTGGTTTCAACAAAACTTTATTTACAAAAACTGGCAGATTTGCCCACCCCTGCTATATACACCAACTGAGTCAGCCTGGAAATAACTGTTGAGCTTATTCGATTTTCTTTGGGTAAATAATAAGGGAAATACTTTAAGAGTTCCTTGGTTGCTTTGGCCTTCAAGGTCACAAAAGCAATCAGGTAAAACGTAATCAGGTATTTAACCCTGGAGCAAGAACACCAGAACGCCTAGACCACTGACCTGGAACAGTCCTTGCAGATTCCCAACTCAGGAAAAGGAACAAAAACCAATGGCTGAAGAGAAGAACCACGTAAAAAATGGAGAAAAAAAAAATGGAGGGGAGACACTCAGAAAACTGGAGCGGAACGATGGCTAGAATGTCCACAGTTCCATGCTGACTAGCATCATCACAAAACATATCTAGGAAAGCAGGCCTATCAGGTCTCCAGTTAAAGGGGAGTGAGAATACTTGAAATGCAAAGAGACTTATCTGAGACTGTGCAGGCTCCACATGAAGAATGGATGAAAAGACTACATTTTTCTCTTTCCACTCAAAATAAAGAGACAGGTAGCAATTCCTGGGCTAGCTACTCATAGCCAAGATATTGTACTTTATTCATAAACAGGGGGTCACTTTTCAGAGCCGGTCACCCTGCTCCCCAGCTTTCTGTCCCCTTCCTGGCAGAGGGCTGACCTAGGGACAGTATGAATTATACAGCCCCACCCCCAGTCCATATCCTCAAGTCGGTTTACCAGTGTGGGAATCCAACAATGGCCATGCCTCTGTAGGATCAACACAGGGGCCCATGAATGGCTGGGAAATTAAGATACCTGTGTGCTTCCATTTTCCTATATGATAATGAAGATTTACAGTAACTGGGAGAAGCATGTAGAGAAATTCTGGCCAAAAATAAGATTAATACAAAGAAATACTTCAAGGGGAAGAATAGGGCAGGGTCAAGGACAATCACATCTTCACAATGCCTGATTACCTGAGCTAAACCTGATTATTAAGGTGTCAGAGGGGTGAGGTACAAAACACCAGGTCATCCGTGGCCATCACAGCAGCAGCGTGGCTCCAGAAGAGTTCCTGGAGTGGAACGTGCACAATGGAGGCTGCCCTGAAGGTAAGAACGACATGAGGTGGGAAGCTGTAGACCCACACTCGGGCATCCAGGCAATTACATGGTGCTTTCTCCTAAAGGTGGGGAGGACCTATGCATCCAGGAGTACCAATGGATCCAGTTTTCTGATCCTTCAGGGGTAAGGAAAGGAGGGCAAAGGGGAAAGTTCTGCAGAAAACTTAGGGAACAAAAATGAAGGTACTATACAGGTAAAAGCAAATGAATAAACCCATAACCAAACAAAAACCTTTCTTCCTGCACTGTTCAGAAAACGGTTTTCATATATCATATAAAGGAAAATGCCCAGAAGAATAGGCGATAACTGGTTTCTTTGGTCAAAATTCCAAATTATTCTTAGTTTAGACCATACTTGTCTTTCTTCTGGATAAAGATCTTTCAAAACAGTCAGCCCAAGTAATCAAATGAGTCACTAAGAAAATGCAGAAAGGTTCTTTATCAAGAGAGACCTCCTTCCCCCCAACTTAGGACTGTGAAAGACTGGGACACTATGAATATGAAAGATAAATACCAACTTTGGATTAGACTAAGGATCTGCAAACTCACATGCCTGGAGCCTCAAAGAAGATGGAGAAAAAATTTCATCTTTTTCAACAGTTAAATATCAGCAAATATACAAACAAAGGTAAGGTCACAATGACCATGAGAGAGTAAAAGAGCTTTGGGCCACTCACTCCTTTTAGTGGTCAGTATTCTCTTTGACCCCCTTGTGCTTTTGGGTGTCACCAGCGGGCCAGAAACATGATCAGGAAGAAGAGTGGCTGGGGAAACAAGAGTTGAAAAAGAAAGAACCTTTAGGAGATGAGAAACAACAGGAAGATGACTATGGTGAAAAATGGTAGGTAAAACAGAAGTGTGACCGAGATAGTAAGTGAGGATATAAGTGATAAATGTCTCAGGCAATCCAAATCAGTGACTTTTCCCCTCTATCCAAACAACAAACAAACAAGCATCTGCTGCTCCTCCCTCTATAATGTCTTTAAGTCATGACACTGAATGGACTCACCTGCTTTCTCCAACATGAAACTGCTCTGTAGTTCCTTATCCAAAAGCCCACAGAGAGGAAAATTCTACAACACTGGCCCCTTCTACCTAATCACTGGGCCACTTCAAAATGTAAGTTACTGTTGGACAACTGGAGTGCTTGAATCCTATCTCTGATAAAAAGTCAAGCTACACTGTGCAGTTACAAAATAGGGGGGAGGGGAAAGGCACCTTGCATGGCAATATAGGATTTCTTCTTTACAAACATAAATGCATCTTACCAAAAACAAAATAGAGGGCAGTGTAAAACTGATGAGACAACCAAGGGCTTGAGTCCCGCCCCTCAATGTACAGATGGCCAAGAAATGTGAAGCAATACCCAGGTGATTGCAGTTGATGTTTGAGAAGTGGAATCCATCTCTCTCAAACTGAGAATTCAGAATTTCTTTTGCCACGCCGCTTTCACAAAATGAGAAGGCAAGTGCTAGAGAAATCCCAGAGGTAGCAACCAACAGCAAATAGGACTGCTTAGTCAGGAGTCAACGTGGTGGTTCTCTTGCCCTGGCCAGTGTGGCTCAGTTGGTTGGAGCACTGTCCAGTAAACTGAAAGGTCACAGGTTTGATTCCCGGTCAGGGTACATGCCTGGGTTGCAGGTTCAGTCCCTGGTTGGGGTGTGTAGAGAGGCAACCAATCAATGTTTTTCTCACATCGATGTTTCTTCTCCTTCTCTCTCTCTCTCCCCCCAAAATCAGTAAGTATGTCCTCAGGTGAGCATTAAAAAGGTGGTGGCTCTCTTGAGGCCAGGACAGTCCAACATAAGTGTCTTGGACTAGCCTGTTCTCCTGTACCTCTCACCTAATATATTTGCTAGTGATTCAAATCAAAAGGAGAGACGCTGAAGCTTATAGGTACTTGTATCACTTAACATCCCAAAGAGGCCCACATGTCTGATCTTAAAGATCTAAAAAGACCCATGCACAAGATAACCTCTAGGAGCTCCATAATCTTTTTGCTCTGTGTATATTAAGATATTGCAGGAAAGCTGGAGGGGTCCTATGGATTTGATTGTAAGAGAAAGGAGGACAAAGGCAGGTCTAAAATCCTAAGCCTGTGCCCAGCACACTACCCACAGTGTTCTTTTCTTGTGCCCACCGAGCAGGATTAATGGCTGGCGCAGTCCTGGAAAGAAGATAGATCTGTTGACTATGACTTGATAAAAATTAGCAGGTAGATGGACATCATAGCTGATGAGAAGCCTAACTCCTGCCTGTAAGAGCCAGCTCAACAGGCAGAAACAGAAATACAATTAAATTAAGTCAGAAAACTCACTATAGAAAATGCAATTACTCAAAGATACAAATAAATGTTCAAAGAAAATTGGCCCCTGACAGGGTTAGTCAAGCTTCTAAATCCAGCTGGAAGCAGGCAGCTCAGGCTAATTCGCCGAGCAGGAGGACTGCAAAGCCGTACGCTCTCTGCATCAGGATCCTGGCTCCATTTGCCTGATCACCACGCATCCCAGGACACCAATGGTGAGGAGCAATTTGGGGGCAGCTGGCCAATGATTCAGGGCTTCAGGAAATAAGATGTGGGCAGACACAGAATGGATCATGGATGTGGAAAGCTGAGCACCGGAAAAAGTGACAGACTGGTCTCTGACATAGCAGAGCCACATCAGCCAGCCTGCTTTCTCACCCCTCCTCATACAAGAAGCAACTGGGAAGATGTCCTACCTCTCGCTGCAGCACCAGTTCCTTGGTGAAAAGTGTTGCTTCCTCACTGAAGGGCTCTCCCTCCTGCACCAAGCCTGGGAGGTTTCGGGCTCCTCTGGGGCATTCGATGCCTGTGTCAGGAGAAAAGGACAGTTAGTGATGACAGGGGGCCCCTAGTCTTAGTGCCCAGCAAGGACGGCCCCCGTATACTTCTAATAAGGCAGACACTGGATCAGAATGCCATCTTGTCTGAGATAAAGTAGAGGTGGTGGGAGAAGGGAGTTAGTTCGCTCCAGGTGGGAAAAACCAATACTATCACAGCAGCAACACAGGGGAGGAGCTCTCAGTCACAGCGTCTCAGAACTGTCAGGAGGACCCAGTGGGTTCCAAGTTAGATGTAAAAGGAACACACACGCACACCCAGAGGTGGGGTGAGTCCTCGTCTCGGACTCCTTATTTCTTATGGTTCTAATCTCACCACTTCAACTATCACTCACATAAATGGCTTTCTTACCTAGATTATACCGATAGTTCCAGCTGTCCTGCATCCTGAGAGTCATTCCAGCTGACTCCTACACATTTTCTCTTTACTATCAGATTTTCCCATCAAATTCAAAGTGTTAACTCAGTGTCATTTTCCTCTTCAAATAAGCTTTCCCTTCTGTCCTCTGGCTGTATTTTAGACAATATTGCCATCAGTTTTTCATTCAGAATCAGAGACAGAAAAACAAAATACTGACGAAGTATCAGGTATCTGGAGTCAGAGACACCTGGATTCACACCCTAACTCTATCACTTATTAGCTTTGTGCCCTTGGCCAAGTTACTGTGCCATTCAAAGCCTCCAATGCCCTATTTGTAAAACTTGTATAATAATACATCTACTTCAATGATGGCTGTGTGAACCAGGGGAGATTATGTATGTAAAATACTTAGCACAGTGCCTGACATACAGAAAGGTCCAGTGCATTTTAGCTTTGATTATCTGATCATTTTGTCATTATTGCTCTTAGCAGTTACCCATACTCAAAATCTCACACATCTTTCTCTCCACAGCTAGCCTGTGAGATCCCTGAGGACAGAATCCCATCCTGCACACTTCTTTGTACCCAGAGACAGTATTTCACACAAAATCAGTGCTCACTCTCCAACTTAAGACTGCCTTTTATGCCCTGGCCGGGTAGCTCAGTTGGTTAGAGCATCATCCTGATATGCCAAGGTTGTGGGTTTGATCCCTCGTTAGAGCACATGTAATAATTAACCAATGAATGCATAAGTAAGTGGAACAACAAATCAATGTTTCTATCAATAAATAAAAATTTAAAAAAGAAAGACTGCCTTTTCTTCCTTTCTTTGATTCTATCATTCACTTTGCAAACATATTTATTGCTAACAGTGCTCATCTGTGACAGGCCATGAAATAGGTCACGTTTTGATGTATAAATTAGACTTATAAATATTTCCCCCAAATCATATTGCAGTAAAAAGTTGAACTAGGTTAGAGACACAGAAAAGAAAACGATCAAATGAGGGGGAGGACACATTTCGGGCCCACGTCTCTGATTCATTTCCGGTGGCTCCTGTTGCCATAAGGCAGAATTGTGAGCTGCTACTTCTTATTTACAAACAGCCTTAGGTGAAGGAACAAGAGACCTGGCATGGGGAGACAAAGTAGCAGAGCATCTAGGCTACTGTATACACCTGCTGGGGAGCCTTTGGGAGAAAAGGAGCTGCTGCTGGCACAGAATGTACATCTCTTATGGATGAAGCCAGGTGGCTGTTCATGTTTCTGGCCACAGCACAGATTCAAGGTCATAAAGCGTAGAGGAAGAGGAATAGTTTACACCTTGGGTTTTCAGAAGCTCAAGAAGAAAGCTTTCTCTTTGAGCCTCAAGGCCCGACAAAAGGAATATGTCAAACCAGACGAAACGCTAGACAGGGAGCAGAGCATCGGGAGAGAAACTACAGCAGGAGAGCTGCCTGAGCTGATGGCCAGGGCCATTCTCCTACCCAAGCCAAGATGAGACAGCCGAGGGCTCGACCCAAGTGTCACATAGGTAAGATCAGCAGGGCTGTCTCATCCCCAGAATCTCAGTGCTAGGCCGCATGGGGAGGTGAACTTATTTTTTGTAAGAGAGCAATAAACTCATGGAGCCAAAGAGCCTAAGGTTAACCTTGAAGGCAGAGATGGGGCTGGAGTAAAACAGAAAGAAAGATAGCCTATGGTTTTTACAATACCAACAGCCAAAAACACTTTTCACTTTATATCTGCAAACTAAGCAAGAAGAGAATTGTCAGACAGAAAAATAAACAATTCTATTAAACTTTTGGGCCACATAACCGTAGTGGATAAAGCATCACTGCAGAAACAAGAATAATGCTAAAAGAAGTGTTCACTTTGTTTCTACCCTTAGCAGCCATTTGGCTGGGGCTTCCTGGCCTGCTGTTGGCAGGGCTGTTATGAACAGAAGCCTAGACTTGGGATGAGGCTAGGGCAACTCACTGGGCAGCAGGGACTAGGGGAAGGAACTTTCCCTAAAAGGGCACAAAAGATAACTGAGTCTCACTGGATGAGTAGGTATACATATCCTTTTCCTCTGTCACTTTCCTGGTATTCTAAAATCTCAAGGGAGCTCAGTAGCTCTCTCTGAATCCTAGGAGACCACCAAGTGACTGATTCCACAAATAAGATGGTGCAATGAACCCGGGAGTCAAACAAGTCAAGCTGAAATGTACTTGGAATATCTTTCAGAAGAGAGTGGGACCGTGGTGGCCAAAGTCCAACCACTCCATGTAGAGGAGAAAGCAAAGGAGGGCCTCTGTTAGGTGCTCCTCCGCCTTCCAGCCCAACGACTGAGCTCCCGCTGTTCAAAAGGAGGAAGGTGAAGCAGGCTGTTTGCCTGCCCTTTGTAGGTGGAAAAGTGAACACATCCATGCCTATCAATCCCTGTCAGGTAGGAAAGAGAGAGAAAGGAGGGGGGTGGACACAAAAGTTGCTTGAGAACAAGAGTATTATGTCTGCTTTTATCATTTACTTCCTTCGTCTGGACTGAGTCTTACTTCTCTTTCATTTGTCTTCTCTGAAGTCACCCCTTCCCAGTCAAAACCTGTCTCACTGTCCCATCTCAGCTCAGGGTCACAAGTGGCTTAGCTGACACTCCTTATTAGGACAGAGAGAAGTTGCATCTTAAAAACAGAGCCAGTGGAAACAGGTACCAGAGTTAACCCTAGGCGAAAGTCTAGAAGAACAGAGAGGGAACATGATCAATTACTGAGTACCCACGAGTACCTAAGAATTGACATAAGGCCCAAGATCATAAAGCTAGTGAGTGGCCCATCTGAACCTCAGACTGTCAGATGCTAAAGCCATTGGGACAGCAGTTTTAGAGTTGAACAACACCGTGAACAGCGGTATTAGAGCCTGAAATGGAGAGTAGGTAGGAGTCCAGTGCACTCAATTTCTTGTTGGGCAGGTAGCAGAGTCAGGGGAGTCCAGGAACAGCTGGGGTTCAGACATACAGTGAGGGGTGCTTGGCTCAGGGGTGGTCATGGTGACAGTTTCAGGCACTGTCACACTAGTGCACCGAGGCAGCGGAACTCCTACATATAAGGGGAGACCCTAGGCAGAATACCAAAACGGGGACTCAGGAACGTGGGGTGGGCAGGGGGAGGCAGACTCCATTATCGGACTAGGAGTCAAGGTCAGAGCAAGGACAGCAAGAAGGGCTTGATGATACTGAATGTCTGAATGTCGGAAATTGGCATGCCATGCTAATTCTGCACATGAATGTTTTTCAATCTTTTTGACCCATATACACATGTACATATGGGTGTACACACTTCATACAATATAACAAAGTTTCCACAAAATAATGGTTAGTCTTGACTACATGTTCTGTGCTCTGTCTCTGTTCTATTTCATTAAAGAAAAAAAAAAGGTATGACAATGAATAAATTTTGGCCCTTCAGTGGGGCAAGACACTTGTGCAGACTGAAAAACACTGGTACCGACTAAGGTGTGAAGAAAAAAGGCTGGCAAAGATAGGCAGGCCGGATGGCCTTCTTGAAGAGTTCAAAGGCTTTGCTGAGTGTTTATTCATCAGCTTCTGGACTTGCGCTTGCGTCCCAAGGGATCAAAGGACAGGGAATGAAATATGCTGTCCACTAACAAGAAACCAAACAAGCGTTAACGTTCTAAAGCTGAAAAGACAGGTGTCACTGCGGAAAACCAGGTGAGGACACGGGCTGTCAGCAAGGGGATTCCTGCTGTGCCCTCCTTTCTCACGAGCTTGGTCAGGAAGTAAACCCCATCCACGTTGCACCTTGACTCAAATGACTGCAGTCTCTGGTATGTGGCTTTGTCACCAACATAATGCACCTTAAAAAAGTTAAAAAAAAACAACACCCCAAACAGATCAGGAGAAAAGAAAGACGGGTTCTCAGAAAGCGAACCCGAGGCTGCAGTTACTGTGGGCAGGCCGACGCGCAGCAGGAGAGAGATCCCAAGCGGTAAATACAGAGTGAGATATCACAGGAGTTCCAGAAGCTTCCCTGCCAGGTGAGGAAGTACCTGTGACTCTGGCTAGTGACTATTTCCAATACTAACCATCTTTTCAGATAACGCACCGGTGCAGGGCTACCTGCTGCTGAGGACCTATTAACTCTGCTGCGATTCAAATACCACGGGGGCGGGTCAACCACCCATCTCCCGAAACTTACCAGCCATTCAAAAAACAAAAACATTCAAATAATAATAATAATAATAATAATAGTTTATACCTAAAAAAACTCACAAACATTCTTGAACATTTTTCTTCTCTATTGTGGGATGTGCCAAAATGAAGAGAGATACTGTGCCTGTGGGGCCTTCTTGGCTGATTTCCACTAAGGGCAGATACAGAAGAGCAAGACAAGACACCCGCTCACCTGCTGGTTCCACGTGGCCCCCGACTGCTTTCAGCCCTACAGAACTATCTGACTATAAGTAAAAACTCATTATTTTTCACACCTTTTCTATGCTTCCTCGATATGATGGTTGAACATGACTATTTAAAACAAAACTAAACAACAAGAACAAGGATTTGCCTCATTTTGCACAGCTGAGGAAGAGAGAATTCGGCACTAGCTTTCAGCACATTGTGGTTAAGTTTTTGTTCTGCCACTGCCACAGCACAAAACCTCTCCAGGCCTCACGGTCACTGCCTACAAAATGAAGGAGCTCCAAAGTCTCCCTGGCCATAAAATCCTACAATTTTCGTTATGGCCTTTTAAGATTCCCCACCAAAGGCTTGACTTGTGGAGTACAGGGTACCTCCTTTCAAATTTAAAATGCTGGGCTACAAAGCATTCTATTAAAAAGAAATTATATATTTAGAGACATTGACTAACTAGGTCAATTAACACAAACACTTTGGTCAGTCAGCTTTGGAAAAGTACAAATTCTTGTTAATGATACAATAATGGCCATATGAGAGATTCTATTGATGGCTATGTAAGAGTCATGTATCGCTCTATTTTTACATTGTATGCTGAGTTTTATGATAATTAAGCCTCTGGGCTCAAAGTGCATTTGCTTTTTTCTTTATTGGGAGCTAAAGGGAAGTGTGGCAAATCTGCCTTAGCTAAAAGTGACAGCTTCCTAATGGTGCTTAGCCCAGCAAACAAGAGACCGCCCATTAGGCGGAAACAACAAAATTCTAGTGGAAACAATAAGCGACTGAAAGGATCTGTCAACAGTGCTTACTGCAGGTCCACTGCGTGCTCCCCGCCACGTCGGACATCACCGAGGGAAGGGCGTAAAAGGCACACCGACGTCAGCTTTGCCTTCGGCCGACTTAGGATACCTGAAAATGCAACCGTTCACTTCACAGACTGTCCCCGACGACTCCATTCCACAAACATGTGTCAGTGCCTGCTTTGGCAAGGCACTGTGTGGGAAGCTGAAAACTCAATGACGGAAAAGAAAGACTTTGTGTCAATGAATTACCATCAGGAAACATTCCTTTCCTCTAACATTGTGCGAGGTATGTCACTGGTGACTGAATTCACCATTTGGCCTGTATGTTGCGGAACGTTAAAAAAATAGCACATGATAATTGGATTAGGTTAGGCACACGCATGTGTGTCTAGGAGACTGTTGGTAGAGTGGATCACACAAGTCATTATGGGGCTCACCACGCCACGTCCCTTGTTACAGTCAGCTTCAGACATCTTTGCTTTCTCACACGTGATCCTGACCTCTGTCCTCTCCCCTCACCGCAAGCTGGGGATGGAGGTCAGAGCAGAAGGTGAAGGAGGACAGGGAGGGAGGGAGAGTTGCTGCTACGCCTGACTGAAGGAGAGCCTGCAGTCAGGCTGGCAGAGGGACAATGCTCTGTCCAAACAGAAATGGAAGGTACCCGGTGAGAGAAGTGCTGTTTCTGGAATTTGAACTGGGTTGGGTATAAAATCAGCTCTTCTGGAGCTAGAGGGAGGGGACTACTTTGCACCAACATTGGAGAACCAACACTGGATACCTACAGAAGTCCCTGGAACAATGTCAGGCCCACAGTCACCTCCAGGATCTGTGAGATCTCATGTAACTTTGGATCCGGTTAGTGTTTCATGGATGTTCCCCTAGATCTGCTCTCTCCCTTCATTGCTACCCTGAGCAAGCCTATATGAGAATAAAGTAATCCAAATAAAACTAAAACTAGGTTGCTCTTTAGGATGGGTACTGTATCATATAAAGTTTTTATTCTTTCTAGCATTCAACACACTGCCTAGCACATTGTGGTATTGTAGAGCTTCAACAAATGTTGAATGAATGAGTATCAGTGAGAAATACTTCAGAAAAGAAGTAAATATACAGAGAAGGAAATGGCTAATAAACGGTCAGGGTTGTAGACCTAGTGGAAAACACCAGAAGAGGGGCCAACAGAACCCCTAACTACATACATCCCACTTTCCCATGGTTACATCGTACTTTGAGGAAGGAAAAAAGAAAAAAAACCCTCCCCAAACAGTGACATCCACTTACCCCATCACCTTTAAATGAGCACATTTGGGAAATGTAGGTTAAATACAGAGAGAAAATGGTCAACATTGACCATCAATGTCAGCAAGACCTGAGACGGAAGCGCCGCCAAGATGTTCGGTTCTCAGGGTAACGAAGGGGAAAAAAATTCCCACTTCCAACCCTCTGTTTGGCTCTAGGAAGCTACATGGCCGCATGACAATGCAGAAAACTGGAGCACACACGAGGAGAGCACTAGAAAATGACTCTGGGGTGAGGAGGCTCACCCTTAAAGGAAAGGTAAAAAGGTGCTCAGCTAAGCCGTGCCTAAGGGCGACATGGTGGCAGCCTGCAAATATTTGAAAATAAAAGTCAGCACAAGGATGACTACTGGGTTACAAATAAGCTTCCCAATGAAAATGAAAATGCTATTATTTGATTCCAAAGATGAAAGGTGGCTATTAAGCCTGCCCTCTGCTTATGTGAATGCAGCCCAGACCAGGGAGCTGTGACTTTATTTTCTACATTTAGGGAAAGACTTCTTCAATGATAGTTAAATCTAAATGCCTCTGCTTTAAACACTACTCCCTGAAACTCCAACCCGGTGTTTGCTAATCAGACCACAGAGGGGACAAAATGGAAGTTCTAGTGGGACCTTCAAAACAAACACAGGCTTTATTAGCTAGCATGTGGCACATGCCAGGCTAGCAGATAAAGAGAAGCTGAGCGTAGAGCCAGGGGGCAGGCAGCTGGGAAAGGAGCAGGAGACTGGACGATCACGTCCAGTGGGGCATCTTCACCCCCGGTCGCGATTCTATAAAATGCTGTAGTTCTCCCACACAGGGAACTGTGGACACCTCCCCTTCCTTCCCACACGCACAGCAGAGTGCAGAGGGACACCAAAATCAGCTTTCTGCCACACTGGCTGCACGCCGGCACCTTTGGCCCGGGCTCCCGCTGGTGCAGCTAGACAATTTACAATTCAGACTCTCAGCAGAGACTTCTACCCCCGATTCAATTACTTCCATTTTTATACCTTCTCTTGCCGTGCTTTCACCATCAAAAAAACAAACAAACTTCTTTTTAAAAACAAACCTCCACTACACACACAGTAATGCTATATGTAGCCGAAGAAAAGAAGAACATATTTTATTACATTCAGGTCAATTTTAAAAATTCTTTGGTGTTAACAATATTTAGATAATTAATAGCTATTCCTTATCTAAGCATCAATCACAAAATCCAAGAACTCAAACCATTAGTACAAAATGCAGAGGGAGACAGGCCACCTGCCTAATTTTAGGAATGTGCTTATCACCTAAATACACATGCAAAGTCAGATCAGTTCATGTTGTGGGTTCCCAGAAATGTAACACATCTCACATATCAAAGGCTTGCTCTTAGTTCTGTCTCATAAGATTTACAGCAGAATAATTTGGAGGTCTTTTAGAGAATTTGCAAATTCTGTCAGTGAAATCAGTCAACAATTGAGAACTGCAACCATCCCACTTTGAAGCAGCTGGTCCTCCGTTTTCATGTTCCCAAAATGGTCCAAAAGAACAAGGCAAATGGTAAACCAGTTGGTTCCTAAGAGTTAGTTCTACATGGTATGAGGTCTCAATTTGTACTGAAAGGGTCATAAATGAAACAAGAATTCTACATTGTCTCAAATTCTTTATTCTCTCCCTTGTTCATGAAACCTGCTACTTTGTTACCTCAGGGGAGACAGCATCTTGTGGCCAATTTTGGAACATGTCACTGCTAAAGTTCTTTCAGTGATCAGAATAAAGGAATAAAAGAAGAATGAACGGATCCTAATTAAAGGGATCCAACTCCTCAGGTAATTGTAGTCAGGGAAGTCAGAGGTGGTCAAGAGGTGAGACTGAAGCTGTTTTTGGTTCACAGTTCCAGTTGTGCAGGTAGACTTTTATTAGGTTGTTCCGATTTGGGTAATGTTTGACACATTTGCTGAAAGACCAGAAACTGAAGTTAATTGGGAATAGGAGAGATAAGACACAGTCTTCAAAATACAACACAGCTCCCTGTGAAGAAAGGAAAGGGGTGAAGGGGAGGCATTTGCAGAAAGGAGGTGCAGTTCTTGGCTTTTAATGTGCCTTAACATTTTCTGATATGAGTCATCAATGGCATGACCTGTGGGAGAGAGGTGACGTTTCAGGCCTCTTCTCTAGTTGTTGTTAGCTTATTAATGGTAGACCCCCAGTTCTGCGGTAATTTGAGGTAAGGGATATATGCTGGTTCCCTCTGTATCCCCAGTATCTGGCACATAATAGATACTCAATAATTACTTGCTAAAAGAATGACAGAAAGGAGAAAATCTCGCAGAGGCAGATACAACAAACTCGTTCTAACAACGCTCTATTCTGAGTTCCGAAAGCATACTAGTAGTTAACACTTGGTGAGTTCTTGAGAAATTCTAGTAACTCTTATTTCTGGACCAAAGTGAGTGAGTGTTAAATGCTAAATCACTGACCATTATCCAAGGAGACAAGGAAGAGATGGATTAGAGGTCTTACTCTGTTTTTCTGGCTCTCAGTCTAGCCACGCAGTGTGCAGAATTAGCTTCGCCAACTTGATTTATCATTGGCTTTAAATACCAAAGAATCATTCCCAAAAGAGAGGAACGCATTTGAGCTGGTACAGCAGATAACAATCGGACCAGCATCAGAATAACCCCTTATAATTCTCCCCATTGCAGAGTGAGATCTGAAAACAGTGATTTTCAAAGGAAGAAAAAACTCACTGATTAATGAGGCCTTTCCCTTCCCTGGCATCCCAAGAGCATGGCCATAAACAACCCATCCAGGAGGTCTCTGGAGTGGGTTTGAGGATGGGGTTGGAGATGGCAGGCTATCCACTTCCCAATACACATGTTCATTTTGGGGGTTGCTACAAACAGCAGCTGCAATAATATTACCATCATCCAGGAGCAGAATGGAACAACTGGGCATGAGAAAGAACTGTGCCCTCCAAAAATGTTTTCTCTTCATTATCCACATCAAAACAACCACCTCATATCTTTATTACATAGAAACAAGGTATGTGAGGTCAAAAGCTAGGGCAACAATGGTCCTTCCAGTGACAAGAAAGCCACATGGCTCAAGCTTTATGTAACACCCTGGCACTATGGTGACAACACCTAACAAGCACAAACCCCTAGTCTGAGCAAGGAGGGGGAGTTGGTTTCTATGAGAACCTCAACTTTTGTTTTTCCTGACTGATTTTAAACATGGAACTTTATCTTTGAATCAAATAAAACTTAGATTTATTTTTTCCCTCTTTCATTTTTGGCACCAAAGAATTCCAATTATGGCCTTTTAATTCCAAGTTAATGAATAAAGAGAAAAATTTGTATCTACTGGCCAGGCTGGTAGACAGTGATTACAGGGTGGTGAGGAAGCCACAGAAAATACCCACTTGAGCCCCGGCCGGGTAGCTCAGTTGGTTAGAGTGTCATCCCAATACGCCAAGGTCTTGGGCTTGATGCACGGTCAGGGCACATAGAAGAAGCAACAAATGAATGCATGGATAAGTGGAATAGTGAATCAATGTTTCTCTCTCTCTAAAAAAAAATCAATAAATAAAATTAAGGAAGGAGAGAAAGAAAAAGAGAGAGAGGGAGGGAGAGAAGGAAAGAGGACGGAAGAAAATACCCATTGGATCTTGCAAGTACAAGCTTCCAGAAGGTGTTCTGGCACACACCTGGCAGCCAAATGTAAAAGCTACTTACTTGCATAAATTTAGAGTAACCTTTTCTAAACCAAGCTGTGTTGTTATCTGAACAACATGGTTCTGGGATGAGTGGAGTGTACTTCCAGACTAATGGCCTTCTAGAGCTCTCAGCTTCTCCTCCTGAGGTAAGTGAAATTTAAATGTCTAGAGATGAGTATACTCAGCTAGTCAAACTGCAGAAGAAGCCAGTTAGATCAGGAATACTAAGACCCCCAAACCAAGGAGAATAAATACAACACTGAGATCTAAGGAACTCTTTAAGAGCCCTTCACCTCACTAACTTTACTAATAAAGAAACACATACATACATACATACATACATACATACATACATACATACAAGGCTACAAGGCTAGGGGGAGGGGACGACAAAAAAAGGAATTCTGAAAAGCCAAGGTCCTTTAAGAGCACAGGCTAACCTTGGACATAAACACGTCCTATCCTGATGAGTTACTTGAACTCTGGGTTGTGCACAAATCACGGCATTTTTCTTGTTGCTGTGGCCATAATGTAAATGGTAAACAGACAACTTCTGCAGGCCAAGTCCAGCTCGCAGCCTGTTTTTATACCACCCATGAGCGAAGAATGGTTTTTACATTTTAGAAGGGTTAAAAAATCAAAAGACTTTTGTGACATGTGAACACTCTGTGACAGTCAAATTTCAGTTTCCGTAAATAAAGTTTTATTGTTGGAATACACCCACACTCTGTTGTCTGTTTGTGATAGAGACTGTATGGTCCACAAAGCCTAAAATGTTTACCATCTGATCCTTTAGAGAAGAAGTTGGCTGACTCTTGCTCTGTAGCATATTGTAGGCTGATTAAAAAAAAAATCCAGGCAAGGCACAGAGTTCAACTGCCCAAAACCAGAACACCAGTATAGGCGACAGCCTAAGAGTATCATAAATCACAATAAAAACAATACTAAAAAGGCTTACGATAGTGCGATCTAGAAGGTAAAAGGGAAGGACACGTGGCTGAAGAGAAACTGTCTGAGGAAGCCGACCTTTTCCACAGGCCTGTGCCCTCAGCCTGCCTCTCCTGCACTCTGTTTTAGGCACGCCCCCTCTCCTGGACTTGTGCAAAGGAGCCCTGGCACTCCCAGACTCAGATTTCCCCATTTAAGTTGTGCACCCCCTAAGCACGACAGACCTTTGTTCCTATGACTGTATGCTCAGACTTCACCTTTCCATACAGCTCTACTTGGAAAAGAACCTCCTCACTGAGAACTCTGATAATCTCTCCTCTGTGGGAGCCCTACGGGGCCTCTCTGTGGCATTGAATACTGTGCACCAAGCCTCACTGAAATTCTCTTCCCTTGGCTTCTCTTCAGTGCTGTCCAATCCCTCTGGGCTGCTGCTCTTGTCTCCTGTTGTTGCCCTCAGCTTTGTTCTGGGCCATTTCCTTTGGACTCTAGGCTGTCTCTTGCAAGACCCACCTGTGCTCATATCTGCCATCACTGTGATCGGGCAGAACCCACAGACATGTAATCTTTAACTGTCCTCTCAGCTCCAGACCCAAGTCTCAAATGTCTGACAGACATCTCCCCCTGCATGTCCTGCCAACACCTCAACTCAACACGCCCAAATCCAAACTCATCTCCCTAGATCACACCCCCATTCTGGTTTCAGCACTTTCTGCACACCCTCCCAATCTGAAAAACTCACCTATCTGTTTGTCCCTACTTTACCCACATAACCCAATGACTGCTACATCTTATCAATTCCATTAATATCACCTCCATAGTTGTCTGTAGAGTCCATGGACTCCCCTCAATTTTCAATGTAACTCGGCTTGTGCAAGCTCCTGTCACTCTTGACCAGGAATCTTCTGATCTACCTGCCTGTCCCCCCATGTCCCCATGTACTGATTCTTCCCACACACAGCTACCAAACTAATCATCCTAAACCAAAATATTCTGCTTAAAACCCTTCAGTGGCTTCCCACAGTTTACCATTAAAATCAGAACTCCGCAATCTGACATCTAGGCCTTCTAAGATCTGGTCCAGTTTCTCGGGACCCTATAAAACATTCGTTATCTACCTGACAGCCCTTCAAATACTTGAAGACAGTACAACATCTATTTCCTCTCATCCTCATGTTGCGTCTTCTCCAGGCTAAACATCCCTAGGTCCTCACAAGACGCGGGTTTTGATCTGCTACTGTTCTGTTTTCCCACTTTCGGCCTACATAATATGAAGGAATCTTTAAACTGGAAAGACTGTCTAGTTGATTCAATTAAAAAGGACCAATGGGGTGGTGGGGTACATCCCTTCTTGTGGCTTTGAGAGCCACCTTCGGAGACTTCGGCAGAAAGATCTGCTACGTTTGTTGGATTAATGGGGGAGGAGCAGGGAGACACTGCACACGGGTCCTCTCTCCCTGGGACCAGGCAGAGTTAGACTTTTACTCCAGGCAGGACGCTGCAGTAAGAGAGACAGCTCCATTAGTGCAGCAGGAATCCCAGGGCTGCGGGAAACGAAAGCCCTCAAGGGACTGTGTGGGAGAGGCAGAGCCCACCCGTGGAAGGCCGGGGCCTCCAAGGCCTGCATTCTAGCCCACTCTCATTGTCTGTCTCTTGGCAGCGGTCCCAGGCATCGTGGAGACCCTGGTGGTGTTGTGACAAGCAGTCTATTCACTGGCTTCTCTCATTCACTGGGCTCTCAGGGATAAAAAAGGTACAGCAAATCCAAAACACTGCCGAGAATGCACTTTGCAGAATTCAGGAAAAGAGTGTTCCACTGAAGTGATTATTTTCCGTGTTTGGGAGACTGGAGGGAAAGAAAAGGATATCTGCATCTTTCACTTTCCATGGCCTGTTCCAGTCATTACTGCGGTCAGTGGGACAGTGAAAGCACGGCTCACACTTAATTGAGGCTTTTCAGCTCCTGTCACACTGTGCCAACAGCAGGGCACCCAAGCATCAGGATTTGAACGGTGACACTAGATGCAAAGCTTCAGTGGGAAAGCGGGAGAGAAGGGAGGACAGCAAGGGAGAAAATAAGGTACCTGACAAACAAGCTTCCTGATTTTTTTGCAGCCAGACTGGAGACATTAGCCTGTCTCACCAGGCTGTGCCTGTCTTCAAGGGCGTGGACAGCTGCTCCAGAGTACATATCGCACAGCTGAAGGACAACACGGGGCACAAGCTGCTGGATAAGAAGTTTGCCTCAAATCATGATTTCTCTCTTCTTCTTTCTGAAATCCTCACTCAAGAATATGTTTATTGGTTTGAGAGACAGAGACAGAGAGAGTGAGAGAGTGAGAGAGAGACAGAAACATGGGAAAGAGAAACATCAATCAGCTGCCTCCCGTTCGTGCCGACTGGGGATCGAACCCACAACCTTTCGTTGTACAGGATGACACTCCAACTAAGTGAGCCACCCAGCTAGGGAAAAACATCATTATTTCTAATAAGGGAGTAGCAGGTGAGGAAGTGCTGAAGAATTGTTTAGGGAGGGTGGGAGTAGAAACTTCCCGAACACAGCTGGTGATCAAGCACATTGCCTGATTCCTGGTGCTTGTGACAGCCTGGGCCATGTGTGTGCGCGTGTGCGTGTGCAGCTACACTTGTGTGTGCTCACTAGCTCAAGGAAAGAAGGTGAGAAGAGGGAAGGGAGGTGCACTGAAGAAACTGCCGCCTCCGAGCCTGAACTTTTTTGTCCACACATATGGATGTGTCCACGCCTTTGGCAGCTGTCCTAAAGACCCACATCAGGACTTCCGGCCAAGATGGAGGCATAGGTAGACACCCTGTGCCTCCTCGCACAACCAAAAGAAGGACAACAACAAATTTTAAAACAAAAAACAACCAGAACTGACAGAAAATCGAACCATACGGAAGTCTGACAACCAAGAAACTAAGAAACATACATCCAGACCGGTAGGAAGGGCGGAGAGGACTCGCGTGGCGGGGTGGCGGCTGGCGGATCCGGGAAAGGCACGGCTGGCTGGGAGAGGTGGCGGCTGCGGACCGGGCGTCCCACTCCCTTGTGAGGATAAACGGGGAGGAACAGCTGGGGAACGAGACAGACCCCACAATCCAGAGTTCCTGCGCGGAGAGGTGAAGCCTCAAAGCCTCTGATTGAAAACTCCTGTGGGGATTGAGGCGGCAGCAGCGGGAGAAACTCCCGGCCTCACTGGAGAGCTTGTTGGAGAGACCCACAGGGTCCTGGAGCGTACACAGCCCTCCCACCGGGGATCGGCACCAGAGCCAGCACCAGAAGGGCCCTGTTGGACTGTGGGTGGTGCGGAAAGTGACTGGTGACCGGCAGGGAGCGGAGCGGCCGCCATTGTTCCCTCTCAGGCCCCTCCCCCACAAACAGCGTCACAACGCAGCGACGTGGCCGCCCTGCCCTGGTGAACACCTAAGGCTCCACCCCTTACTACGTAACAGGAGCGCCAAGACAACAAAAATGGCCCAAATGAAAGAACAGATCAAAGCTCCGGAAAAAATACAACTAAGTGATGAAGAGATAGCCAACCTATCAGATGCACAGTTCAAAACACTGGTAATCAGGATGCTCACAGACTTGGTTGAATTTGGTCGCAAATTAGATGAACAAATGAAAGATACAATAAGGGAAATGAAGAAAAATGTACAGGGAACCAACAGTGATGGGAAGAAAAACGGGACTCAAATCAATGGTGTGGACCAGAAGAAAG